>VACF01002297.1:0-132596 GCA_006891605.1 Pleurozium schreberi
ATATTCATACTCAAAGCAAGGTTAAAAATCCAATTGATCTACAATTATTCTTGAACAAATCCAATTGTAGGATGCTTTAGTCGAAATTGACTTTTGCTCCAAAAATTGCAAGTTCAATGTGCCTAGACTCCCAAAAGTAGTTTTTCCAAGCTCTTCCCAATGATGACATTTTGTCTTTCAACATTTTAAAAAATAGAAAGGAATATGTGTCCCATAACTCGTGCGGTTTAGTCAATGTATTAAAAAATGTTTTGAAAATGCATATAAGAAAATTGAGCCAAAAAAACTCTCATATTCATCTATGAAACAAACTATAAAATGGAGGGTGGTCAAAGATGACTGGAAAATTAAAACATTAATCATTTTTACAAGAAACTGAGAACTATCAATCCCAATGGTGTCAAAACATTCTAATAAACAATAACATCCTTTTGTGTTAGTTTTTATCTAGAAATTTTCAAAATTGAGTTTAAAAATCAACTTTATATGTTTTTTCTACCTTTACTATTTTTAAAATAAAAATCTTTATAACTTCATTTGATCACTAAAAATTGAATGTTTTAGATGCTTTGTATAGTTATGAATCTATATACTCGAATACATTTATTTATCCTTTATGAATATATATATATATATATATATATATAGCTGTCTAGTTTGACTTTGAAATCATAAATTATCTTACAACTTTTGCAGTATTATTCAAAATGAGGTGAAACAAAGTTTTCCATGTAGATTAGGATGATTGGCATCCACTTCAAAAAAAATCAAATTGGAAATACAAATTATCACATCAATAGACCGTGCATGAGTTTCAAGAAAAAATAAAGTGGGATCTTTAGTCTTTTAAAGTGAGGTTCATTGTTCTTATCCGCCGTATGAATCAACTACTTTGAATTATGTAGTTACTAGTGATTTACCCTAATATGCTAAAACATTATTTTAATTTATTCATTTCCATCCAAAACAAAATAATTAATGACTCAAAATTATTGGCAATTATTTTGAGTCAACTATGCCAATAAATAATTAATTACATCATAAGATGGTCAAATTTCATAAATGTTGAATCAACTTTTTTTCCTTCAATGAAAAGTCGGAAAAGCAATGTCAAATCTACTATCTATGGATATTTAGTAGATATGTATATAATAGATACCTATGTGTCTTCTATGTCTGGGATAACCAACATTTCCAAAACAATAGGATAGAAATAGATTATAGGTTGCAAACCTTCCAACTATGAATAATCCTTCAAATCTTGTGATTTTTTCCACAAATGTTGATCAAACATAATTGCAAATTATCAGATGTATAGAAATTTAGTAAATACATTTGCATCATATTGGAGTATATAACTTTTATGAAATCTAACTCAAAAACTCGAGAATTTTTCAACAAATTGAAATTTCAAACTATAATCAATTTGTTACATGGGGATGTTTAATAAATCATATTAGTTTGTATATATTTCCCAAGGTTATTTTTTTCCTTTGAAGATCAAAATACCCTCTTCGTCCAAATGTAGAATTGATTCACTTTTGCAAGGGTCAATGATTGAGATTTAGACGACCTTTGCCTACAAAGAATGAGGTAACCAAACCTAATTGTGACCTTGTCATGAAATTGACTCCTCCAATTTCTATCCTAAATTATGTACACCATTTAAATATGAAAACTTAGGATTGACATTGGATTAACCCATAGTCAATACTTTCAAAATTCAAAATCTATTCCTATAATGTCTGAAAATGCATGCTAAAAAAATCTAGAATCTTTTTTGAATTATAAAAAGATGTAACAAAACTAAGACAATTCAATAAACTAAAACATCCCATTGTTGTCAGATGACCCATAATGGACACCTANTTTTCATCAAATGTTTGTTTTCAATAAAAATTTGTTGGGTTTTGTTCCAATATAGGTCTAGTTATTGTGGTAAAAGTTTCATGCCAATACAAGTTGTTTAGAATGTTTGGGAGAAATTCAAAGTTCAAAATTCAGAAATTTTTGCATTTCAGTGAACTTTGGCGGCTCATAACTTCTTCATGTATGATCCTTTTTCAATAATTTTTATTGGAAAAGTTGCGCTTACTAGTCTAGTTTTTGTGGTTAAAATTTCAGATCCATCCAAGACATTATGAGTGACTAAGAAGCATTTAAGTAGAAGGATGTTCAGCCATAGATGTGATTTTTTGCTACTTTTTTCAATATTTTTTAACATTTCAAATCCATTTTGCAAGCACAACGAGTTAATTTTATGATATTTTTTTTCACCAAAGTGTTTATATTCTAGTTTGGAATCACTTTGTGGTTTAAAGTTTTTTCATTTGATTTGGTTTACAAATCGAATTTCACCTCCAAATGTGTTTTTCAGAAGATTTCAGCACCTTTTTTCAACACTAAAACATTATAATCTTTCAATCTATACGGTCAAATGACCCCAAATTTGTTCCACACCATCTACAACATGCACACTACAATATTGTACGGTTAAGATCTTCATAACTTACTGAAATTTAGACTTTTAACACTTGCCAAGGGAGGATGCTTTTAAGCCTGGTTGGAACTTCGGTGATGAGGGGTTAAGAATGTTATGCATTTGCAATTAGAGGCCCAAAATTAACTAGGAGAGGTGTACAATGTAAATTAATCAAGCCCCAAATAGTTTTTATTTATTTATTTTACTTGCACCCCTAGAGTGACTTGGAGTGGCTAAGCAAGGGGCGCAGTTCACCCTGGCCTCTTTCAGCAAACGAGAAATAGATTGCCTTAGTTTTCCGTCAGTGGTTTACTAGCAGCTCGGTAATTTTGCCTTCTCTTTGGAGAAAGTAAGTGTGTGGTGTGTGGGGGGAGGGGGGTCTCTGAGGCTAGCGGTTGTATACTCTTTTTTTTATCAAAATCTCCATGTTCATTTTTTCTAGTATCAAATTTACACTATTCATTTTCCTTCAAATTTGTTATGGCTACAACTCTCCTCTTTCAAAGACATGTTGGTTTTGAAACTAAACTTCAAATTTCATTACATTGGGTAGACAAGGACAACATAGTAGGGTTTGATTGGCCCAGCCATAATCAATCCTAAAGCAGTACCCACCCTTGTCTAATCCAAGTGCTATGGACAAGCCTTTCAATGATCATCTCTAAAGCAATACCCTCCCCGTCCAAGAACATACCTACCTCCTACAACCTCAGTATTAGTCTTGGATTTGAAATGGCAACCAAGCGTCATACAAAATAAAAGGTGGATATCACTACAAGAGAAAGGGGTGTTTTAAGTATAGTCTTAGAGATAAGATTTTAAGTAATGACCTATAAGGAGTCTTTTAAGTAAGAATTTTACTTAAAAGACATGTGTTTTTAATAAATTCTTACTTAAAAGACTCCTTATAGGTCAATACTTAAAATCTTATCTCTAAGACTATACTTAAAACACCCCTTTCTCTTGTAGTGATATCCACCTTTTATTTTGTATGACGCTTGGTTGCCAATCCTCCCAATTTTGAGTATGGTTTTAGAATCCTCCATTTTCACTTTGTAACCAGTGATTTTCCCGAAAGGYACCAGAAAACAATGAACTAATTTAACCCCTCACCACCCAAGGGGACCAAATATGAAATCATATAGTCTGACAATCCAATTCAAAGTGCTATAACTTTTTGCATCCAATATCCAAACTCAATAGAATTGGTTAGAAAATCTACGCTATTTCTTCTAGTTTGTGTGGTAAAATTTTTAGATCAATTTAACTGAAGACTTAAAATTAGTGATTAGTAATTAGTAAAAACTATTAGTTATTAAAAATTATTAAGTTTTTGAAAGTCATTCAAAGTTCACAAGTTAATTTGAGTTACCAAAGTGCATTTTGATGGTTGCAACTTCAGGGGCTTGTATCTTCTTTAACATTGAGTAATTTTCAACAAAATTAAGTAAATTATGTTCTCTTAAAAATTTAGTCATTGTGATAAAATTCTCATGTCAACCCAAGTTGTTTTGAATCTTTGGAAGCAACTAAATGTTTGAAAACAATTGAATGTTCGGGAGCACTTCAAACAGGGCAAGTTGGCAACATACATGAAAATTTTCAGATCATTTGGAGTTGTACAACCTATAGGAAAAAAACAGTAAGTAGAAAGAAGTAGAGAATGATTCAAATTACTAAATTGTTAATAAATTAGTTATAAAATTAAAAAAAACTCCAATCCAAATGGTTGAATTGTTGTAATAAACAATCTACATCCAATAGCATTATTTTTTTTCAAAAATATTGAAATCCTAGTACAATAAAGGACTTCAAAGTTTTTTTTGTAGGGATTCCATAACTGCTTGCAGACTAAAAAGCCTCATAACTTTCATCTCAACTATTGAAATGCAATGATTCAAAGCTTTTTGAGTACACATAAATCTGAAGAACAAATTTAAAATTTTTATTTCTTATGAAAGTGATTTTTTTAGATCTGCCCGGACTGCCCGAGTTGAGAAACAAATAACATATTATGCAATAACTTTTGACTCATATTTCCAAATGTCATGAAATTTGTGCATATGAAAGATATTCCTTGTTCCCACATTCTGTTAAAATTTCAGCCCAAAATATGCAAATCTCCAGTTACACGTACCTGCCCAAAATTTCTATGTTGCCAAAAAACGCATGTTGGTCCTTTAGGGGTTAAAGGTTGAACCTATCACCATGGAGAAAGGTGGGGTGCAATATGTAGTGCTTGGCCGAGGGAAAAACATTGTTCACGCACATGTTTAGCTTTGGAAAATTGTACAAACCAATACTTGATGCTACCCATTCAAAAATTGCGAGAAGGGCAGCGTGGCACGAAACACTTTCTTGTGAAAATCTTTACTATCTTTGCAGAATTAGGGCTACCTAAAAATATGGAAGCAATTAACGGCACTAAATTTGACTTCCCATGATGATTGACATATGTGTGGTCACTTTCACAAAAAGAACGAATGAAAATTGGTGAGCACCCACTCACGAGATGAGTTTTTTTGTCCTCCAAAGGACAAAAAAATGTCCTCCTCGTCCTGGAAGGATTAACAATTGTTATGGAGTTATGAGAATGATCCTGAGAAGAGATGGTGGAGAAATCAAATGACGCAGAAGAAATGAAAATACTTCTAGAACACCTACGTAGATGGTATCTTTGTAGGTGGCAATATTGTATAGTAAGGGTACGGAAATTCTTCTAGAGGATTGTACTCCCTCTACTCCAGTAGGATGGTTGAATGGTGCAAGGATAAACGAATCAGTCAAATGGGTTTCCCAGCAAGACTTCTGGTGGTGCACGCATCCGGGACAAATGACTAKGAGTTCAGCTTAGCTAATAAGGTACGAGGTCCGTAAAGTGGTCATCTAAGCACTGCAACTGAATTTTGGGGAGGTAAAACATCTTGGAATATTTTTTAGTAAATTTTCGTTGAAAGGCAATTGAAAGACAAGAGGAAATGACACGTGGCCCAAGTTGTTTCATATTATTTGGAGCTTTGTGGAATTAGTTATGAAATTTTGAAGTTGAAATGCCACAAGGCTCTAAAAGCGACCACCTTCTAGAATGTACACGGTCTGTACATTTCTGTACATTGAAGAAAGCAAAATGGACTTGTTTCATGTTCAGTTCAAACTGCCCAGTCGGAGCTCAAGCCTCCTACCTTAGTAAGTTAAGAGATAGGTGGAATTGACCCAAAGCTCTATTCAAATAGTAAGTTCAATTGAGAGCATCACCAACTAAGGGCAATAGGGTAGCTACACAAGTTGGGAGTGGAACTGTATAGGGTAGCTAAACTGATAGGAGTAGCACGGCAGTGGGTACTAACTTGAAGAAACTGAGGTGGGTACCCCCAAACCGACAAGTCATGAAACTTGTGTAGTAGAATCTCTATAAGTCGCTCCTCTATAAGCCAATAAACCTCTATAAACCAATGTTTTGAGACGGTCCTGGACTAGGCCACATTACAAAGGTTGTGACTAAATTGACACTCTCTTAGCCAATAAACCAATATGTCAGACCGGTCCCGGACCTATTGAGTAAGGGAGGTTCCACTGTACTGTGACTAGTTGCTATTGTTAGATTGGTCAAATTTTCATGTTTTCTTGTTGGCAAGGGAAAGAGGTTCCAACACTCCAAAGAACGTGACATTTGGATACTCAATGCAAAAGTCATGAAATGTCAAAGATTTTTTTGGTAGTTGTTCTAATATCGTTTCTTCAATATAGGTACATATCAGAGGTGGTCACACTTTCTCCAAGAAGAAAATTTCCTTGAAGAATGAGGAGTTGGTGTGAGAGAAGAAGAGCCAATGGGGAGCCATTGTGTGTGAAGAAGGTCTTAGTGGTGCATTTGGAGTACCTATCTTCCATGTTCCATCTCATAATACTATATATTAATTTTTTCCTATTTTTTGTGTCAAATTAMTTGTCCATTGTAGTATTTATGTCAAGCCAAATTTGAGGGTTTAGGATTGAATATCATTTTTGTAAGATTGTACTGCAATTGTGAAGATGTATTATACATTGCMTTTTAAAACAATAAATCATGATGGCTCTTAAAACAAAAATTGTAAAATATGATCCATAGATCACACTACACTAATCAATATCATTAAAAAAAATTTGAAACCTAAGATTGTAATTCCTATTAAAATTGATTATTGATTGAATTTGATTAAATTCTAATTATGGTGTTCTTTTAGATTTTTTATTTGACCTATCTATTCAAGGCATTCTTAAAGGGTCATTTTTTAACAAAGAAGTTATTTTTTAAGATCGTACATGCTAGTATCCCTTGAAAATAGAATCTTTGTAAAAATTATTTATGAAAATCTATACAATATCTATGTAAGAGAACTAATACGGGAATGTACAACATTTAGATGGATGAAAAAAACAATACTTTATGTGCTTGGGGCATTTTTGTATTCATTTGTGGTTTTCAATTTGAAAGTATAGTCTACAAGGGGTTAGTTGATAGGAAACATGCTTAAATTATTGTTTATTATAGTAATTTTAGGGTGTAATATCCAAATTTTAAGTTGAGTATTTAACCTCTAAGAGTTTTGTCTTCGACATGGTGGATTATAAATGTCTTCAAGAAATTACCATGGGAGCTACAACAAATGAATGAAATACATATTACTGAATTGAAAGAAATAATTTTGTCTATTCTTCAAAAGTGATATTCGCGTAGTCTCTTTATACCTCATGATTTTCATACAAGATTATGAATCAATTTATGCAGGAATGGAAGGAAAGAATGAAGATCTTATATCAACAATCTTCTTAGCCCATAACTTATTTAGCCTAAAGATGTCCACAATGGAACCAGTATATAGGCCATCCAAATATCTTTCCAACTTTTCATAGTTTTATAATTAGAACTGGAAATGATTATCATCAAAAACACATTCCAAAATACTTTGAATAGGCACAAGAAAATTCAAATTTATACATTTGACAAACAAAATTAATTGCTTTAAAAGAAAATTAAAAGGCTAATTTTATAGAAGCATTCGCATATTATGCTAGAGAAAGGAAAATTGTGTCAATTTGTGGAGATACTATATCAAGTTGTTGTTTTATCATAGGGTTGGATTTGGTCTTATTAGAGTATATATTTTTCTAAAATTATCAATGTGGAAGTGTATGTCAAAGTGGTGAACCAAGCCTAAATTATTGCATTGACTTTAGTTATGGATTGGCCAAAATGAGATCATAGATTTTAAGAACACAAAAATTCAAATATCACCATGTCAAGAGAATCTCATTTCAAATCCATTCCAACAAAATTTACTCCAAAAATGATAATATTTTGCTTGTTATCGAATTTTGAAGGAATTTTAAAACTTTCCTTTTAAAATTTATAAAAAAAGCTACTATTGATAGTATTGGTAAATCTAATCGTGTGATGGAATCTACAATTTTTAGTCTATCAATTCCAAAACATGCTTCCAAATAGTATTTTATAATGATTTTTCTCAAATCGTCAATTTTGGAGATGAATCGCGACGATTAGGGGTTAAGTTACTTCAATTGGACTACGTGATAATTGATTTTTTCCAATTTTTTTCCAATTATCTTTTGGACTTTACTTAACCCTTAACCCTTAACCCCTAAAGGACCATTGTCTCTTCAGGAGACAAATGGAATTTAAAGCAGGTACCTACGATCTCAATTTTTGTCCTCATTTTTTGAAACTTTTTATGAAGACAGAAAAACTAATTAGCTTCTGTCATGGTGATATAATTTTTTTTCAATCGGTGCTTGGTAACAAAAGTTATGCCCAAATAAGCTCAAAACATGGAAGAGGGGGAGCCAAAGCTTTAATTTTTGGAGCTCTCTAGTTTTTCACTCATTTTTTAGCACATTATTTCGAAATCATTTTTTGGGGGATTTTTACTTTTCACTTTGTTGTGAGTTGTTTTACTTTTTATTCTTGTGAAGGTAATGCATTTGAGCTTGATTGGGTGTAGTAGGCAAATTTGAGAGGGTTTCGAGTGCTATTGCATCTTACAAGTTTTGAAGGTTGAGATCTAGGGTTTGGGTCCGTGGCTGAAAGAGATTTGTTAAATCAGTAGTAGTGCTAGTTTGTTTTTTAGGATTTGTGGTTGGATTAGATGTGGAATTAAAGGTTCATTCAGCCATTAGCATTTCTTCCCTTAGTTTTACAAACATTACTACAACCCACACCCTTGTGCTTTTTTGGATAGACAAGAAATTCTATGACAATGGACGGAGGGATGATGGGGCCATATACTAGTAACTTTGCTATGATGGGGCCATATACTAGTACAGTGACTGGCTGGTACAGCCACTTTTGAGTGCATTGTGACAAAAGTGTTACAATGCACCCAAAATCCAATATGTATTTATTTATTCTTTGGTACCCTAGAATTTTTTAAAATAAATTATGTTAATTGTTTTGCTCCCCCCCTCCCGCATTTGTACTTTTGAGGTGACGATGGAGTCCCATTCAATATGGGATAAATCCCATGTCATTGTATTATAACTGTATCTTGTATTGATATCGTATCCATATTCGTATAGTACCTGTATATGTATAGTACTTGTATCCATACAATACATATATGACATATGTATACAATATATGTATCCATATCCATATTTGTACATCAGACATTGTATATTGTACAATATCTATATCGTAATTCTACTTGTATTTGTATCCAAAGATGTTTTGAATATCAACGGTATCCAGGGGGGAGAGATTTATTTTTATTTTTAAATCAACGGTTCTGAATTTTTCGTTTGGGGGAGGGGGGAGGAAATGGAAAACTCGAGGTGACAACCTCTTTTTAGTGGATCGGGATTGTAAGTTATGAGTGGGTCCATAGGGGGAGGTGGTTGTTGGCCAAGGGCTAATTGACCCCTTGATTGCCCTTTTCTTTACCCTTGGAGAAAACACTAGAATTCTTTTATCTTCCCCATATGATAAAATGTGCAAATTCTAAATCCATAGTTGCATTCAAAGGCCCTATAGGAGTTAGAAAGGTGAAGAAATACAAAATTGACCCGGCACAAAATAAGGGGGTCAATTTGCCTTGGCTTATCGGCCGCCTCAAACTGACCCCCTTATTGCCCATGTCAGAAGATAAATGTTAGAAATTGATTCTTTTTGGAGGGACTCTGGTTGCATATATGAATTAAAAATTTGCAAATTTTATCATATGCGGAAGATAAAAGAATTATAGTGTTTTCTCCAAGGGTAACAAAAGGGGAAATAAAGGGCCGGGGTGAATTGACCCCCTCGCTCAACCACTCGATAAACCCCTGAATTTTTTTAATTTCTACGCTTGATAGAATTTGCAAGTTCTGAATTCATATCTGCAATCAAAGGCCCCAAATTAGCTACACTAATAATGGTAAATAGTGTTACCCACACTAACTATTTTAGAAATGCTATAAGTTTTTTACTCTTCATGAATATTTTTACGGAGTGCATGGATCCTAATAGTACTATAGTTGAGAAAACTTTGTACCTATAGTTGGTAAAAATATTCATTAAGAGTAAAAACTTATGGCTGTTTTAAATCAATTAGTGTAGGTAACACTATTTACCAACATTAGTGTAGTGGGGGTGTTCAAGGTAAATGAATTAAGCCCAAAAATAGGGGGCTTTTTAATTTTACTGGCACCCTTGAAATTACTTGGAGTGGCCGAGCAAGGGGGCCAATCCACCCCGGCCCAAAGGGGGTCAGTTCGCCCTGGCCGGTGGTTGTCCAGTCCCGCCTCCCCCCACTGACGGTCAGTCGAATAGAAAAAGAAAAATGATGAGTGCTTAAGTGACGAGCTCCTATTGCAGGCATGATGGGGGTGGAGGCACACGTGTCGAGCAGGGGGGACTGGGGCGTGGCAGCAGGGGAGGGTTGACCCTCTCCGTCTGCCACTGTGCCCCAAGGCGAAGGCGGCCAAAGGCCACAAGGCCACAACGGGGGGGTTCAGTTGGCCTAGCCGAGGCCAAAGAGGTGCACACCAAACCGACACTCACTGGAAATGAAAACGTAAGTTCCATCTGGCTTTCGACTTTCCCAAAAGGACGAGATCTAATACCAAGGTACTTTGTCAAAAATGATCAAATTTTTGGACCAATAGGTGCATACTCTATAGGGATCCCAAAAGTTATCCATCAAGACAATTTTAGGCCTCCGCATTCTTGCATGGTTAACCCTTGAAGGACGGCCGTGTGGCCGTGAAAATCATGCATTTTTGATACCACGTAACATCATCTACTTTGAAAAGCCAAGTATACTCATTGGAAGTCAAAGTACTAGAAAAGATCTTCCCTTTCCACTTCTAATACCAAGGATGGAAAGTTGCAATTATGTCCTAGATTGTTTGTTTGATTCTCATCACGGTTTAACTTCCCACCGTCTAACACTTGGTGATCCACAATCCACACCCTGCCTTTTTCGCGCGGTAATAGGTCCCTCCTGCAATGGTTGAACAGGTGATTCTCACGGCATCAAAATGGATGATTCCCACGGGCACCGGTCCGCTCTCTTAGGGTTAAAAATGAAACGCATAGGTTGACCCTACGAGAGCTACTGTTCCCTTTCACCTCCACCTCTAGCGGGGTCCGAGTAGCGGGATCATGAGCGGCCGAGAACTTCAAGATCATGTATGTTCTTGACAGACAGACTTGGGCACTCGGCTAGTCGGCTCCCTTGGAACGTAAGTTAATTTAAGTTAGAGACGCGGAAGAGACGGACGAGTATGTGGTTCGTCCACGTGGCAGAGTTTGGGTAAAAAGACAAAGGCTTCCCTTTGAAACGAAGAAAGTAACTTAAGTTAGATTCTTCACGTGGGTCGGCATCAGGTACTTGGCYGTCTTGGCGGTGGCGGGGACTGCCACTCGGTGCGGTGGAGGTGGAACCCTCCACCAGCTCCGGCACCGAACCTCGACACCAGGGCTACGCCATATAAAATTGTATCCAGTACTCGGTCGGTGCGGAAAAGATCCTTCTAATCGGCATTCTCTCATCGCTGCCATTCACCCAGCTCGTCGTGCCCAGTCTCAGCGTTCGGGAAGTTTTTTTTGAGTTTTACCAGCTACTTTCCTTCAATTTCCAAATTGAACCGTTTTTTCAAGTATCCAGTCCGGTTATTTTCTCTATTTTAAACTCAAAATAGAAATTATATAGATTTTTCAGTGTTTTTTTTGCCAATGTTTTGGAATTGCAAGCGGTTTTTTTCTCAATCCCACCGGCTAACTTTGAACTAGTCGTTGGTTCTTCCCGGACATTGCCCAGTCTGAATCATTACACTAATACTGGTGTTTAGTGTTGGCTACAGTAATTACAAAGCATAACACTAAATGTCAAAAGAATTCTTTTCTATCATTGCTTCAAAAATCATCTTAATTAAGCATTTGAGCATAAATAATAATAAAAAGTTGACTTATTTTTATTCGAAGTTTTTAGCAATTGAAAAGATTCCTAAATTTTAATCTGCATTTTTTTCCGTATGAAATATAAAAATGATTTTCTTAAGTTTTGATCATGGATTTTCACAATGACCAATCTTAGGCAGTCATATACATAATGCTCACATGTTATCCTCAAAGAAACTAACAATTAATGATAAGGTTCACCCTCCCGATTGTGTAAGCTTTCTCAGTGGATAAGAGATTTTTGTAAGAGCCAAAAKAACTTTGGTCTCCATATTTCATAAACACCATTTTTCTATTATAATTAAAAAAAATTGTCACTATAAAAGCTTACTGCTTGTGTTTGCATACCAAGACACTAGTCATTGGTTGGAAGTATATATAGTGAGTTGCATGGATAAAATAAATGAAGTATGATCCACTTTCTAGATCTGAAACAGTTTTTTGGTATTCACAATGTTTTTATGCATTAGTTAGTAGAGATGTTCGAGAGCCATGGGACAGGAAAAAATACTAAATGTAATGCCGAATTATTCTATTCAAATAAATACATCCATATTTTAGGATTTTGATTGATCAAAGGGCTTACAATGAGGAGAATTTTTTTGCTATAACTTTTGCTCCTCGACTACATTAACTTGTCTTATTAATGTGTGTAACAAACTAAACTTGCATTTGTCTATAGGGTGATTGCAAGAAAGACCAACTGGTTTTTGTAGCGTTTTTCATAGTGCTCATGATTCTTTCGGGAGTACTGCATAATTAATTAAATAAATAAATAAATAAATATGTTCAATGTATACAACTTTAAGAAGAAGGTACTCTAGGAAGGAAAAGTGTAGAAATATTTTCTAAGTAGGAGAACTAGGAAAGTGAGAAATCTCATGACAAATAGGTATCTTGACGTTTTAATTTGTCAGAAATAGGAAAAACAATTTTCAAAGAAACTAAAATGTGGACATTTGGAAAGACTTCTTGTTGAAGATATTGTACCAAAAGAATGATCTTCAAACTATTTTCAATGTTCAAAATTGTGTGCGCAAGAGAGCCCTATTTGCATGAATGTAGAAGACATAAAATAATGTTTTTTTAAATATCCTTTGGTAGGCACATGCATGCTTAGTGTGGAAATAGACCCTAGAAACTTCAGCTCTAGATCATTAATTTTGGGTACTCCTTAGTACTAAAAACCACTAAACCGCAAAGTGTGACAAATGAGCTAAATACAAATTTAAATACAAAATGATTTTTAAATCTTTTTGAAAAATAAGGGATTTGATGACTATCAAGTTAGCCATCTCCAATCAAAATTTCAAGTTAATTGGGTTCATGCTTCAAAAGTTAAAGCACATGATAGCTCCGTCATTCCAATTCTGACACAAAATAGTACCACTCTTTCTTGCAATCACCCTATAATGTTTTACAAGTGGTGAATACTTTCATCAAAGACATCTCTCAAAAATCTCCAACAAAAATAGCAACAATAGACACATGTTGACTATTAGCATTCCACCCTTGTAAAAATTTATAAGTGTATATAAGTTCATTTTGTAACACACACTAATGGGACAAATCAATGTAGSTGATAAGTTGTTGCTTTGAACACCTGAGATGACATTGTGTAATTACAAGCCCGTGCAAACGTCACATTAAAAGTTAATTCACACTACGACAAACCCAGTCGTTTTGGATTTTCCAAACATCTTGTTACTTTTTGCTCATTTGAGGCTAAAAATGACATAAGGTAGGTGAACCCAATACCAACCATTGACCCAATACCACCTACATGTAGGATTGTCATTGATCCTAGAGTGAGAATCTATGATAGTAATACATGGCTTATTTTTACTTATTGTGAAGTTAAGGCATGTACTTTTGTTATAGATTCTCATTCTAAGATCAACAAGGGTCCTACATTTGGGTGGTATTGGGTCAGTGGTTGGTATTGGGTTCGTCTACTTTAATGTTACTAGCCAAGTTGGCTCTGCGTTTTGGGCTGGGATGGACTAGCCCCCTCACTCGGTCACTCCAAGTAATTACAAGGGTGCAAGTAAGATAAAAAGCCCCCTATTTTGGGCCCAATTAATTTACCTTGTACATCCTTCCTAATCCATTTGAGGCTTCCAATTGCAAATATGAATTCAAGAACTTGCAAATTTTGTAGTGCATAGAAAACAAAAAATTTCAGAGGATTGCTGAGTGGCCGAGCAAGGGGGGTAGTTCCCCCAGGCCACGTTTAATAGTTTGTGATTTTTTTTCACTCACCCTAAGTTTTGTTGCTATTTTAGGGAATGGAAAAGCGATGGGGTTTGCAGTCGTGAGCAATGATTACAAAAAAAGAGCAATTACTTCAAAGTCAACTGGTACATTTGGGAAAAAAAACCAATTTCATTTTAAAATCGACGGATGCAAAATCGGAGGGAATTTTGAAGCGCTAGAAATTAACTGGTGCCACTAAAAAATTATAGGATATTTGGCTGCATCCTTTGAGTATTTGGAGGATTTCAACCGGCTTCAAGTAATATCTACTAGCTAATACCCATCAAAATAAGAACAAACTTGGAGGGTATCAACCTTGGAGAGCAGACTTGAAGACTTCAGGAYTTAGCTATAGGGTTTGATATTTTGTTTCAAGTTTTTTAAAGATATTTAGAATATTTGTTTTTAAAATTTAAAATGATGGAGGAGGGGTTACCAACTAAGTGGCCCACCACCTCCCAGACTCCCACCGGCGCCTCTTGTAGGGACAACATTATAGAAGAAGCCATTGCCTTGTGCAAGAATTCATCTAAATTTCCCATTTGTATGTAAATCATGAGCGGTATCTTACAAAAGCAACAAAAGCAACATTTGAAGGAGTAATTGGTACTTCCTAAACTCTTTTGATTTTAGCCCCCTTTAAATGGTGAAGGGCTTTGTCAGGTTCACTTCTTGCTAAGGATGTAATATTCACTAGTACTTTCATTATTAAAAAGGGTTTTCTCTATATTATACGAGTTTTGCAATTTAGCCAGTCCCGATTTCAATTTGGAGGAAATTAGCCGGTGAGAAATTGAAATTGGAGAAAATAAACCAGTACTTTTTGTGATTCAAAGGATGAAATTGGTTGATTTTCATGGAAGGAGGAAATCAGCTGGAGGACTTCCAAAAATTTCCGAAACACTGGTCGTGAATACAAAGAAAAGAGAATTACAAGCACGTGCAAACTTTGAGACTTGAGAGCCGGCATACTGAATTGGCTCTGAAATCAATGCGACTGCCTGCTGCAGGAATTTTTTCAGGGAAGTGTAASCGAGTTTACTAAAAATGAACGCGTGTAAGTTACTCAGTGATATGCATGATACAAACCAGATATTCTCCTTCGATCGTGCCTTCAATGCTTCACGTTTTTTTTTCCAGAGAGCGTCACCATGCATTTTCATCACTCTTGCTGGAAAATTGTCGGTTGTTGAGAATCCGAATCCGAATCCCAATCGTCTGTCTCAGATCGGAGAATTGCAATCATCCACAAATACCGTTTATGAACTCGAACAATAAATAATACAGATTGCAATTGCCGACCGCTTCGCCAGCCACTCGATCGATCACTGAGTCCTGCAATCCCTGCAAATCCGAGTCAAAGATTTTCCAATTCCAACGTTCGCAAACGCCAGAGCAGAAAGGCCGCGTACGAATCTGCGGGATCAAATCCAATTCAACTCATCGTGCCATTGAACACGAGTAATTACACTGAATCGCTTGAATTCATTGATTCTTTCGTTTGTCAATATTAATCGATCTGTCACCAACTGCACAGAGTGACCACTTTAATTTCGTCTCTTGCGCTTGGACCGGCCGGGGATGGCAACACATACATTCGAGTGTAGAATTAATCGAAATGGATCGGACTGATTTCATTGGTTCGAAAGGATGAATAATGATCTCAAAGCCGTCGGTTGGAAAAGCAGGTTGCTCATGTCGTCGGTGATCGTTCTCATCTTCAATGGCATGGCACCATCATGTCGTCCAAGTACCGGACGACATGTCTGCAAGTTGCAGTTGCAACTCGAGATCAGCAGCAAAAGGCTAGGGTACAATAACAGCTTTCAACATGAAGCAGTTAAACAACCCAGCACAAACCACAGCGCGCAATTATGATTCCTCCTTGGACAGTCAGTTTCCTGGAAAGAATATAATTAATTAATGCCTAGTGGGTGAGTACTGCCTGCAGATCAAACTTTAATTTAATTTAATTCAATCTTTGGACACAAATAGAGCACGTTCACAATTACTAAATAGGAGTTTACAAGATCTCAACTCGTCAACTCTTATTTTGATTTATTTTGATAGACACAAACAAATGAAATCACATTTCTATAGTATTTACTCCATTTTTTGGAGCAAAGGAATGAGTAAGAGTGAATTCACATTTTATTTCATAGAGTGAATAAAAACAGGTCTACAGATCATACATCAACCCTGGAAGGATGCCAGCCCATGACCAAGCTAGTCACTCCAAAATGACCCGAATTCTACAGCGAATTGGAAAGTCATCAAGCGGGCACTTTTTTTTAGCTGCAGGGTCCTTCTAGAACTCATCACTTCCAGCATTGAATTGCCGAACACATTCGAAAATTCTAGAACCCCCCGGGGGAGAGACTTTCAGGAGTAGGAGCCCACATCTCCACTGTAGCTGCAATAGTAAGTGCCAGTTGCTAGCTATTCTTTTGTTTTTTAATAGAAATTCAATAACCCTTTTTTCTCTCCCTCTCTCTGCAGATCACTGGCATCCCGGGCGATTGATCTTGTGCGAACGCACCTTGAAGATGCGGAATCTCGACCAAGTGGGACTCGCTTTGCCATACTAAAAAGGCATTTAATTTACTCCGGCAGTACTGTCAGTTCTCCGTGGAACCGTAGCCATGTCGGTGGTCCTCCCCCCACCAGGCCCCCTGCCCAGCTTCGTCGATCATGCAACCATATATCTACAGTAGAGTTTATAGACCGTCATCTTTGACTTGGGTTTCTCCGCGACCAGCTACTACCGACATGGCCTACCTCGTGCGTCAGTCGCCTGGCCTCAAGATCTCACCCCGGATTTCGTTTCTATTATTTTTATTATGATTCCAGGGCTGAGGGGAACTTCGACGGAAGTGAACCGCGTTAAGGTCGATCCTGCGGTAAAAACCCACGGCAGGTTTTATATAGTGAGTTTCTACAGTGAGGCGTAAATGTATATATCTTTGCAATTAGAATGTGGGGTGACGGAGTCTGTGTTCAGATCCCCTCGTGGGTCCCAACTGGAGAGCCGGACGGACTTCCTCAGGAAGTTCCCTCGTCGCCTCTCCGAACCCTCTCGATCAGCCATCCGTTGGAAGATATTTGGGGACTGAGGTGGAGTGCCGTGTTGCGAGGATTCCTGGAATTGATTGGAGGCCGACGAGTTTTTCGTTGCGATGCGCGCGATGGTCGTCGAGTTGCGGTGGAGAATAGGAACTTCGGGTATAATAATAGCATCCAACGAATTAGGGGCGGGCGGGGGTTGTTTCTTCCGTTTCTTCTTCCGTTGGAAGTGAGTTTTTCAACACTAGAAAATTCTAAACACATTGTGCTATTAGTCTTATGACTTTTTTTTTACCATAGTGATCTTAGTTTTGAATATAAATACTAAAAGACAACCCAATATTTTCAAGGAAAAATAGAATAAAAAATAAATAAAAAGTTTTTTCTGCCCGAAGTCGGGCAACGACCAATAAATGGTCGTTTGAGCGCTTAGGGGTTAAGAGAATGAATTTTTTTGAGAAGAATTTGGTAGAAGTTCAAAATTATATAGTAAATATATTAGATTTGTAATTGTGAATTTGATGTTGCATTGGTAGCTAATATGAAGTCTCTTCAATAAGGTAGAACCACCCATTCCCGATTGGGTCTAATAAGCAACCTATAGACTAACGTATTTCCAACCAAGACTAGAATTTATTTATTTATTTATTTTTCCAAAGTTAGGCCTAAAAATTCATGACTCATGTCTCAACTTAGTGTGCAAGAAAGTAGGAAGCAGTGAGTGGAAAAGTAGTTTTTTAAGTGATTGGAATTGGAAGAGTCTAGAGATTGGCAATGGGTCCGACGCACTTTTTGCCTTTGAAAATTCATGGAAATTCCAATTCATGCAATAAAATTACCAAAGTTTTTTCAATTCTCAATACTTTTATCAACACACCTCTGAAAATATTTGCTTTGTATCGCATAATTGCATTGCTCTAGATTTATCCAAAATTCCTTATTTGATTGGTTATGGGGGCTTCTATCTTAATAGGAATTGTCACACCTTCTCTGAGAGTGAAACTTCTATGAAAAATGAGAGGGTATGGAATAAAAAGAGGAGCCATAAGGTCATTGGAGCCCTTCTCCATGAAGAAGGTGTGACCCCCTTTTCGTGTGAACAATAGGTTTTCCAACAAAGAGGTTGAAAAACAAACAAAACAACTGCAGAATGTTGAAACTTCAAGCACAAAAACTTCTTCATGCCTATTCTTCACCTCTAGAGGAAAAAAGAAAACTTTTCAAACTTCAAAGAATGACCCCTCTACAATTCAAGGAGAGAATACATGTCCTCATTCTCTCATTACATGAGATGTGAGGACAATGGAGGGCCGCTTTAGCCCAGTTCCTTTGCTATTCCCAATGCACTAAGTARAAATGTACTGTCCAAAACAATAGAAATTGAATCCAAAATTGTAGTCCAGTTTAGTTGATTCAGTCACGTCGTACCAGTCTATATTTTACTTAAAACTGTTGTCTAGTTTTATTGATTTGGACAACAATTTTTTCTTATAAAATGTTAAATTTTTTCAAATTTGGAAGGTCAATTGCCACATCAACTAAAAAGTCAACCAAAATTGACTGCCACATGGCAACCAAATGGCACATTAGCAAGGTTGACTACTCAATAGAGCCAATGTTTGAACTCAAGACCTCACCATCTCGAACCTAGGCACTCAACCATTACACGAAGGCTTAGTTTACATGTTGAATCTGAAAAAATATTGTTACTTATCACTTATGCCCACTAGAGTTTTTTTTTTTACTATTGTTCCCCCTATTGGCCTCACTACACAAGCCAAATTTTGAAGGGACAAACCAGCAGAGATCGGACTTCTGACAGTCTAGCAAAATTTTGCTAGAAAAAAAAGTTTTGATGCCCACATAATCTAAGGTGATGAGAAGTGTCCTCACATTGTCTAGAGGTCTCATTCAAACAGTTGTAACTTTTACATACAATTTTTGAATTCAATAAAACTTGTCGGAAAAGTTGCACATTTTAGTCTAGTTTGTGTGATAAAGTTTTTAGATCATTCCAAGGTTTACTGGGTTTTTGAAAGCCCTTCAAAGTTCACAGATTCAATTTGAATTCACCAACTTGCACCCTAACAGCTGCAACGTCAGGGGCTTGTATCTTTTTCATCAAATTTTTCTTTTCAATAAATTTTTTTGGATTTTACTCCCCTTAAAGTCTAATTATTGTGGTAAATTTTTTATGTCAATCAAAGTTGCTTTAAATTTTTGGAAGCCATTCAAAGTTCAAAATTGAGACATTTTTAGATTACAGTGAACTTTGGCGGCTTATAACTTTTCATATAGGATCTATTTTCAATGATTTTTGTTGCAAAAGTTGCGCATACAGTTCTTGTTTATGTGGTAAAAATTTCATATCAATCCAAAGAGACACGAGTGATTGAGAAGCATTTTAGTAGAGGGACATTCAGCCATAGACGGGTTATTTGCAATATATGCGGCCAAATGACTCTAAATTTCATTTAAGTCATCTACACCATGCACACTACAAGATTGTATGGGTTGAGATTTCCATACTTTAGCAACATTTAGACTTATTAAATTTAATTAGCAAGGATATTCAAATTTCATTAAAATGGCGGTTTTCGATGTGCCATTAATTTTTGAAAGTTTGTAATCTAAATCTAAACTATAAACGCAAAATTTAATATAGGGCGGTTTAGATATCTAAAATCGAAGACATACCTAGATTTTAGACCATGCAATCCAAACCATCTAGGACATTTTTAGATTTCAAACATCTAAAACAGTTCTAGATTTTAGAAATCTACAAGCAATATAGATTTCAGGGATTACACAATTTATTAGATTTTTGTTAATTTGGTCCAATAAAATGAAGTGCCTAAAACAACATAAATTTGTTGGTGACTTTACAAAATTTTGTTGATTATAACAAGTTGTGATTGCTAATACCCAGAATAATAGAAAATTGTTGATTTTCTATTGTTTTGGTCACAACTTTCTACTAGTGCACGGTTCTAAATACTATAACTTTTCTTTTGTGTTTGAAATTAAAAAAGAAGTTAAAAGATAAATAAAAAATAAAAAACTGATGTGACCGATGCTCCGCCACATCACAACACTAATGTGGCGCAATTTCTTGTGTTCTCGCAATCCGGGATCTCATAGTCTTTTGGAGGCCTCAACTTTCATGAAATGGAAGATTGAGAATGGGAAAGAAGGTATGACATCCTTCATATATTCTTAAGTACTATGGAGAAAAAAATGTTTAACCCCTAGAGTTCAAGGGCTTTAACAAAACAAAAATGTGTTATAGAATATAAGTTATGTAACTTATTGAAGTTTGCATCAAAGAACATAATGTGAAGTATAAAACGCCAAAGGTATCCATGCAATCAAAATCATAAAAATAATTTTTAAATCTCTTCAAATGAATTTTGAAGATGTAACTAGAAAAGTTCATCAAAAAAACAATTTTTAATTTTAGCATTTGATTTTTTTTCATTGTTCAAAATTGTGTTTTTTATCGATTTGTATAAAAATGCATAAGATCTAGTGATGAGGACAATTACACTTTCTATGTAGAATTTTTTTTACAATACACAAATTCTAAACATTTTGTGTTGTTTCCTTAATAGTTTTTGTTTGACCATAGTGATCGTAGTGATCTTAATAATTTGAACCTAATAATTGAAAGACAACCCAATATAGTTTGTACAAAGAGAAAAAAAGATTGAAAAAAAAGGATTTTGATACTTGAAAATGCTATCCAAAGTTGGGCAACGACTATAAAATGGTCWGTATAAGGTGATTACAAGAATTGTTGGTTGATTTTGGCATCACACATAGCGTGTTGGATTTGTCTTCCACTACAACTTTGGAAGCATGAAGTTGATCAACCTGAATTTTTATTTATTTTTCGAGAAAATTTTTAAAAGTAATTTTATAATTGAAAGTCAATTTTGCTAATTTGTCACACTTTGGGTTTGAGATTTTTTAGTACCATGTGAATCCACAAAATTAACAATCTAGAATTGAAACTTCTAAAGTCTATTTCTATAGTAGGTAGGCATGTTCTGATCAATAGGCATCTACATATCTAATTATTTTTTGCCATGTATGTTTATACAAATAGGGCTCCCATATGCATGATTTAAACATTGAAGATGGTTTCAAGAATCTTCTTTTGGTGAAATCTCTTCACCATGAAATCCTTTCAAAATAGACTATATTTAATTTTTTAGAAATTTTTTTTTCCTATATTTTACAAGATAAAACATCAAAGTACCTATTTTCTTGAGATTTTGCATTTTTGTAGTTCTCCTATTGAGATGGTTTTTCTATGTTTTTTCTTTTTAGATTGCCTTCTTTTTGAAAGTATATACATTGATCATTTATTTTTTAAAAACGATTTTCATTTTTTGTGGTACTCCCTTGCCAAAGCATGAAAATTGCCATAAGACTACAAAATCAACCATCAATTCTTGCAATCACCGTATAGTAAATTTATGTAGTACATGTAAGCTATGACTTCTTCTTTTTTAAATTAAAACTATTAATATTGCAAAGAATGAGTGATTTAAAATTTCCCTTTCAAAACCATTTCAGAATAGATTTTGGCAAGAAGTTGAACGTACATTGAATTACAAATAAATAGAGAAACATACATGAGATAAGTTTTTTTGCACCAAGCACTTAAATATCAAAATGAAATTAGATTCAATAATTTTAAAATTCTACATATAGGCTTACAGTAACAAAAATATTGTTTGAAAAAACTACACAATTAAATTATCTATATTGGAATGATGAAAAATAATTTTGGAAATGCTGAATTCAAAAACAAATCTTCTTTTTATTCAATCATAAATTGATGTGTGATTTTTTGGCAGTAGACTAAAAATAAGTATGCTTTTTAGTACATTGATACTTTTCTAATACTGGAATAGGTCATAAAAAATTTTGATTGGTAGGTTTTCTAATTTTTGAAATTACAAGGATTTGGGGGCCAATATAATTATATATATTAACATTTCAATATGGAATCTAAAAGGATGTGCTCTTTCATACATCCAATAATTCACAATAAAATCTCAAAGTTTCAAAATTGCAAAAGTGATAATTTATGATCAAATTTTTAGAGTACCGCATAAGGACTATGTGTGAATAGAAATATGCTTAATAAATATCAAGTTTCGGAAATTATTGAACGTGGAGCCACTGGTTAAA
This sequence comes from Pleurozium schreberi, assembly GCA_006891605.1. Taxonomy (NCBI): domain Eukaryota; kingdom Viridiplantae; phylum Streptophyta; class Bryopsida; order Hypnales; family Hylocomiaceae; genus Pleurozium; species Pleurozium schreberi. The sequence continues at coordinate 22,440 of VACF01002297.1, forward strand.
ATGTCATTCTTGAAAGTTTACAAGGGTTGGGGGCATCTTTAACCCGTCACAGCACAAGGGGATCAAAAGTACCCTCACATTGTCTTGGCAGTCAAATTCAAAGTGCTACAACTTTTGCATCTAATGTCTAAATCAATAAAACTTATTGATAAATCAACACTATCTCTTTCTAGTTAGTGTGGTAAAGTTTTTAGATCAATCCAAGATGTATTGATTTTTTTAAAGCCATCAAAATTCATAGGATCAATTTGAGTTCACCAAAATGTATTTTGATGGCTGCAACTCTAAGGACTTGTATTTTTTTCATCCAATGTTTGTTTTCAATAAAATTCATTGGGTTTTGAATTTCTTGAGCCCTAATTGCCCAATCAACCATATATGGTCAATTTGAAATTTCAAGCTCATAATTATATGTGTAGATTAATCCCTAAAGTCCCATTGTCCCTATAGGGGACAAAATGGATTTCGGGCAGATTTCTATGAGCTTAATTTTAGGCAAAACTTTTTGTAACTTTGTCATGACATAGATAAACTTGTAAGATTTTTGAAAATATAATTTTATTTCAATTGGTGCCTGGGAGCAAAAGTTATGCCACAATAACCTCAAAATGGGGGAGAGCGGGCAGCAACAAAAATCCACAAAAAAATGAAAAAAAAAAATTTAATATTTTTTCCCTCATAGATTATTTTTTTGTCTAAATGTGAAGCTTTGATTCATTCGATTTGGGTCGGTGATATGAAAGTTATGGAGCTTCTTATTTTGCGGGCAATTAGAGCATCTTCATGAAAAAACTTTTTCTTCCACTTTGAATGCTAATATCTTTCAATCTATACGGTCAAACATCACAAAATTTTTACAACATGATCTGAGACAAGTGTAGTACAAGATCCTACGGCCAAATTTTAAAAAAATTATTTTTTTTTGTTTCTTTTAGTGAGTGCAACAATTTTGGCAGTTTTGAGTGTTTTTTGACAAAAAAAAATGGCCTTGGGACTTTAGGGGTTAATTCCTTTGACCGTTTCAAAAACAATTTGGGCAATTTTGAGGGCTAATTATTGAAAACTTTCATTTTTCATTAAAAAAGTACATATTTGATTGATGAGAGGCATATATGTCCATTTGTAGAAGAGTAAAGCTTGCCAATTTTACTTCATTTTGTGGCTTTTAGCAAAGTTTGTCAATTTCACTTGATTTGAGACCTAAGAAATTGTACTTATTCATTTGCTGTGAAAATTGTCCCAATGGAAAGAATAAAGTGTTTTCATGATTTTCAACATTGAAAATTCAATTATGCAATTGTTGATTTGGAATTAATTGCAATTCTACTTGTAAAAAAATTGCATTTTAACAATTGCAAGGTGGATTTTGTAATGAGTTTGATAGCTTTTCAATTTTCATGTGAAACTAAGTTTTTTGGAAGTGCATTTTATTATGCTAACACTCTTTGTAGTTGTTCATATCACCTCCAATCCCTAAAAAAAATTTATATGCAACTTTCTGAAATATTTGTGGGGAAATGCAATGTACTAAAAATAAAAAATCCACGTTTCTCTTGTTTTAATTTTACAAATCCTATGCAATCTTGCACTCAAAATTGGTAGGCATACTAATAAGCAAGCTCTTTCAACATCTATATGGTGAGATTTAAAAATAATAATAATTTGCTTCATTGGGGATAACTACAAGCCAATTCTTTTTTCACAGTAAAAACACACTTGGAAAGGCTTTGGGCATTTTGGAGTCAAAGCCTAGTTATTGTKCTAGARTTTTCATATCAATCCTGAATGAATGTTTGGGAGCAATTCAAAGTTCAAAACCTAGACAATTTTGGATTACTAACAATGAACTTTGGTAGCTTATTTCTTCTTCACAAAGTGTCCATTTCCATTAAATGTTTTTGGAAAAATTGCGCATACTAGTCTAGTTTGTGTGGTTAAAATTTCATATCAATCCAAAAGTTATGAATGACTAAGAAGCATTTTAGTGGACGGAGGTTCAATAATCATAGATGTGCTTTTTGCAATTTTTTTTAGAGGGGGGACATTGCAAAACAAGTTTGTAGACACAATGAGTCAATTGAATGATCTTTTTTCACCAATGTGTTTTAATTATAGTTTTGAATCATTATATAATTTAAAGTTTTTTCATTTGAGTAGGTTTAGAAATCAAATTTTACCTCCAAATGTGTTTTTAGGGCAATTTCATTATCTTTTTTCAACACTAAAACATAATAATCTTGCAATCAATGTGGCGAAATGACTCCAAATTTGATTGACATCATCTACAACATCCACACTACAAGATTGTAGGGTTGAGATTTCCATACCTTAGTGTCATTTAGACTTATAGCACTTGAAAAGCAATAGTGCTTTTAAATCTTGGAGCCTTATGGAGTTAATATAGTCCAAGTATTTTATAATGAATGTAGTTGCCTATAATTTATTGCTAAGGCAATGCCTTAAGGGTCTTTCTACTTTCCTCTTTTGCARCCAAAAGAATGTCATGTTATGCATAATATGAACAATAATAATGACATTGGTAGGAGGATCATTGTAAATGAAGAGTGTTGACGATAGTTTGACTATCTATGCCTCATTTGTTACTCACAACACATTTTGAATTTGAATTTTGGGCAAAAAATACTTTACAAATTTTAAATTCTTTATCAAATTCTAAACATTTGATTCACATTGTAATATTGTTAACTGAAGTGCTCGGACGTTCATTTTCTTAACAATGAACACATTGAAATTCAAGTTTCATACTCCTAACTCCTTGGATGAAAGTTCTTCTAATTTGTAAAGAGACTATATCTAGTTGTTTCATCTAAAGGTTGGATTTGATGTTATTAGAGTACATATTTTTTGAAAATTACCAATGTGGAAGCATGTCAAGTGATTGACCAAGCCAAAAGTGCATTGACTTTAGTTCAACATTGGATTTGCCGAAATGAGATCATAGATTTTTAAGAACACATAAATTTCAAAAATTACCATGTCAAGAGAACCTCATTTCAAATCCTTTCCAATAAATTCTACTAAAAAAATGGTAATATTTTGCTTGTTATTAGATTTTGACTAAATTTTAAAATTTCCCTTTCCCTTATCAATTTTTTGGTGAATTTAAACGTACGGATGGAATCTACAACTTCTAGTCTAGAAATTTTATTTGTATATCAATTCCAAAATATGCTTCCAAATAACACTATATAATGATTTTTTTCAAATCGTTAATTTTGGAGATGAATTAGGACGTTTAGGGGTTAACTAGTCAATTTGTCATCCACAATTAACTTTGTGACAAAATATTTTAGAATTATTAAACTCTTACCTCTTAGCATATAGAGACAAACAAACTACAATTGTCCTAGCTGAACTAATTGCATGTATCATGGCTTTAATAAGCACTTTCAAGCATGGGTCGTGTATGAAATTGTCTAAATCAAGTATTTTTGGTTTGTGTTRAAAGTTAGAATAATTTTTGACTAATTTACTATGCATTTTTTTTTAATCTAATTAAGCAATTGAGAATGGTTCTCAGTATGGCAAGTTTTCTAATTTTTGTTGAATTGTATCGGAAGTCAAATGGAATTCCAAGATTCTTTTAGCATGTATTTTGGGAACRAGTAGGAATAAAGTATCAATATGTATACCCAAAATTGACAATATCAACCACACCCCTCTCATGAATAGAACTTATAAAATTCAATCATGAATATGTAGCAGTKGATTCAACATTCAAATTACAATTATGTATTGTTATTTTAAATTGTTTACTTAGCATGGTTAATAATGTTATGGCTATTTCARAAARAGGCCTCATGMAAGAGAGAGACAAGACATTTAAGAAACAAAGGAGACSTYTTCTAATTGGAAAAATYAACATAAGTTTCCACTACTGCAATGCAGTCAATACACCATGAAAAGAAGAATTCCTTCATGATAACTACTTGATGAGCTTCATTACACTTGTGGGAAGTCTTGAAAATGGTGTTTCAACTAGCAACCCCATGTGGATTGTATTACGCCACACAAGTGACCAAATTTGGTCAGAATTGATGGGACATTATCATAAACTACATGTGAATGAGCTATTATAGCCCTGCCAAAGTAGAGTCACACATACACATGACTTCCAACTTAAAACTTGAGATGTGTTTCTTAGGACGATTAGCATTGGTAACAAAACCAGCTTTGATTGTGTGCATCTGTCKACTTGATGGTGTTCATCCACAAACAAGATATTTTGCTCATAACCGCATGATATTCATCCACTAAAGCAACAATTTTAGGAGTTTTCATCCGGGAACACAATTGTTTACGCCTTGTAACCCACCCGGTGCCTCTTGGCGGCTTGAAGTTTACCTAGTCCTTCTCTCCATGACACCATTCAAGAGAGTCATAGCGAGCTGTTAGAAAATTTGTTGGTGCGAGCTAAATTGATGGTGTTTCATCCACCATGAGGATATTTTGCTCATAACCACATGATATTCATCCACTGAAGCAACGAATACAAGAGTTTTCATCCGGGAACAGAGTTGGTTACGCCTTGTAACCCACGCGGCACGCGCTACCTTCTAGTGGCTTGAAGGTTATCTACTCCTCTCCATGACACCATTCAAGAGAGCCATAGCCAGCTGTTAGAATTTTTTTTTAATTTTTTTTGATTTTTTTTGGTGTGAGCTAAATCTTTCTGCGTTGAGAATATTTACAGGTTGTTTTGAGAAGAAGCCGTGAGCCAGATTGCCCCCACATTCTTGAATCTTCCATTGCAACTACTACATGGAGCACAGCATGCAACACCATACCCCAAGAAATGGAGTGGTTTAATACTTGACCAGTCACTCAGCAATTAATTTTCTGCACATCCTGAATTGAAATCTCCACGGCTAGTTAAATTAGTCTGGGTTTGGCTGAATAGGTCTGGCGATCAAGCTCCGCACTGTCCATTCCATTAACTATGGCTTGGCTGCAAACGATCACCGCCATTTGAAGTCAAGGAGTCAGATCATTTGCAACAAGGACTCCGAATCATTAGTTTGTAAAGTACKGTACTGAACATCCTCACAAGTCCCACCCAAACCATTTCCTCACTTGATTAGTTGTCATGTCGGAAGAGCAACCCCAGGAACAACGACTCAATAAATTTGTTTTGATGGARCACACATTGCTGAGAAGCCATCGCTATGGAGATTGAATTCATGACCCACCTGTAAAACACGAGAGATGTTAACGATCAATTGTATTGATCATTTAGTGTGAAAGAGTAATTTAGGTGGGACCAAATGTTCTAAAACCAGAATCAATCTCGGACATTAGTTGGGCAAAAGAAAGTCCTCAAAGGACCTAATTAAAAAAGACAATTACATGAAGCGCAATTAGTTTTTTTGGGGGGTCATCGAACGGCTGACTTAATTTTTATGTGTGTGGCAAGTTCAAATTGATGTTGAGTCAAGGACTCAARGCCGGGACCAAAGCGCTCAACATCGACCTGCAACCATTGCCAGCCGTTGTAAGACCATCGCGAGGGAGAGATCCGGAGGCTACCCCAGCTACCCCAGCATGCCGAGATTCTGTCACAAAAGAAAGCAGTGGGATTGTCGGCAGGAGAAGGATGGGCGAGAGGTGGTGACCATCCTTGACAGTGACGAGGACGACGAGGACGACGAGAAGCGTCTGCTTGATCACATGGAGCTTTCGTTTGGAAGCGCCCAAGTGCAGAGTCACCGARTGAGCAACACTCAGCAATTCGTGGCGTACATGAAGCAGCAGGGCAAATTCGTTCCCCCGCGGTCGAAGCCACCTCCAGCGACGGGGAAAGTTCGAAAGATAGTGGCAACTCAGACGATACCTGCTCCAGATCTCGCTGGCCATGGCGAAGAATTAAAAGTTGCAGAAAACGTCGACTCTCTCCATTCAGAGATTACAACGAATCAGCCTCGGGCTTCGTCTGCCGWAGACACGACAATGTCGAACAAGGAGGGAGACGACACACAACTTGCGAACGTTGAAAGATCGGACCGCGATGTGCAACTTCAAATCCCTCCAGTTTACAACCTCTCCGCAGATTCGAAGTCCGAGGCCGGGATGTTCCAGTCTCACACAATTCCGACACCGYCACTAGAAGCAAAGCACAAATCCGTTCATATCGTCGGTCCTMTCACARAGAAGGTGAACCTTCTTCCTCCTACCAAAAGCCTCGGAGTTGTAACGTCCGGAGGACAGGGTTTGTTCTCAGCACTGCAAAACATTGTCGAAATGCCTGTGATTGCAGACACCATGGATCCGATCACCGGACACCCTGCTATACCTCCAGAATCAGTATTGACGAATCATGAGCTCATCGAAAACCTAGAGCCGGATTCAAAGGCGGGGCCAAAGAAATGCACCAAGAAATTACAGTTGTCCTCTGCAACCAAGTTCGATAAGCGCCGTGAGTTTCCCATGAACGGCATACTTCCCAGCAAAACTTCCACCACGGCGTGCGTGTTGAAGTCGAAGCGCATCCCAGTGGCGAAGCTTCACCGAGCGCAGACCCTGCTAGCTGCTCAAGCGATGACGAAGAAGCTGCGCAGCCCGACGTTCGTGGCCGTGATGACGAACTCCAACGTCTACACGGACTTCCGTCTGGACATCCCAGCRGAGTTCCGGAAGAAGTCGCGGTTGCCGGTTGGGGAAGCCAAAGTGACGCTGGTGTGCGACGAAGTGCCCACCATGAGCAAGGCCGTCTGGATTGGAACCAACCCGGAGCAGCCCAAGTTGGACGCCGACGCCTGGATGGAGTTTTCTAGATCGCATTTCTTGGAAGAAGGGGATGTGTGTGTGTTTGAGCTTTTCAACCGGGTGACTATCCGAATTGGAATCCACATCTTCCGGGTTGTGGGATTGAGACGCTCCGGGATCCCCGAGCACTGGACGCAGCATTACAATGTGGTGCATCTGGACGCACACACGCCTGCTGCCACACTTGCTCTTGCAGCTGTCGAAGTGAAGCCTTGAGGAARTTCTGATAGTGTTCCGACACTGTTCTGGTGCGGCTCTGATACAGGTCTGACACGGGGCTGGTACTGCTCTGATGCTATCGTCACTGTGCTCTGATGCTGTTCTGATACTACTCTGACCTTGTCCTCACAGTGCTCTGATACTACTCTAATAGTTCTCTGATGCCTACTCTGATAGTGCTCTGAAGCTGTCCTCATAAGCTTAGTGCTCTGAAACTGTCCTCAAAAATGCTGTGATTATGCTCTGAAACTGCTCTGATAAAGTGGCCCTGCGGGTTGGGCTGTGATACTGTTCTGACAGTGCTCTGGAACTGTTGTAATAGTGCCGGTACAAGGCAGAGAGAGGYCTGAGATACTGTCCTGCTAGAGCTCTGAACCTCGTTGGCGTTTTTGGTATTTTGATGATCACTCTGTGATATTGGTATATATCTTTATAATCTTCGTAACTCGGTGAAGTAAAAGTCGACATGGGGCGACGTTCTGCCAGCAGAACATTTTGGTAGATTTCATGCTTCACTGAATTTGGTCATTTTCCAGTGGACTGACTGTGGGTTTCTGCTTTGAGCGCAATTCTCTGCTCTTTTAAAAATTTGGCGCAGATATATCAGTTGAACCACCATTTGGCTTGGTCACCTGACGAACACGCTGGGCACGTGTATCTTTGCATGATGGCAGTTCCTCTGCCTTAGCAGCAGTTTTAACATGGCTAAGTTCCCTGTCACCGCCGCGAAATAGACCGGTGTGAAGTCCTCACAGCTGAATTCTGCCTCCTCTTGTTCACCGAACGCGCCGATAAATTTGACAGGGAGAACACATGCGGACCCTCGTGAAGATTCTTATGATGATTAGTCTGTTGTGCTCCTGCCAGGGTCGCATGTACTCGCAAGCTAGCTAGTGAGACGTCGGACTAGGAGAAGCTCAAGTGCAAGTTTGAATCATTTTGGAAACAAGGGGACGAGGAACTTGTGCACTTGCTGAATAATCTCTCCATGGTGGTTTCTGGTAGCCACTTCTGAAGTTGTCCCGGTGCCGGCGCCCAAAATTGTGACCCAAACTTACAAAAGTAAAGCTCTAAAAGCTCGCTAGGATTTGAACTTATAAAATTGCCTTTCAGTCCGCTCATCTTGAAAGTGCCAAAGTTGGGGAATACCCAATTTAAAGAAATTGACTGAATCATGGTAGCACTTGAGATATTGACCAGTTGAGAATGGACTGACAACCAGTTTCAATTGGTCAAAAACCAAACATAAACTATCACGAACAAGAGAAGTTAAAGCCTTAGTTACCTGTTGTTGAAATTTTGTGTGACTGGGCCTGCAGGCACCTGAGCAGGAGTCGTCCTGTTCACAGTACTCTCTTTCTCCTGCGTCGGGCGCGCAGGCTCGCGGATGGCCAAGTGCAAGGAGGTGAGGATGTCTCTCCATTTTAACCCCAATTTCGACAAATTGGAGCGACTCTGGCGTCAAAATTGTGATATACATCTTCACGGAGGTCTATTTCAGGCGACAAACTAGGACATGTATGGATTTATGTTTCAGGCCGCGCATCCTGAACCGTGCCGAAGTTTTGGAATATGTCGCAGAATTAACGAAATTGTGGTATTTTCTTCCCAAATTTAACTGAGTGACTGTTGAGTGTTGCCATTACTGGCATGGTCTAGGAACAATCTGATGCGGTCGATGTCAATTTCATCCATGATCACCACCTCAATCTTTGCGTTCGACGTACAATCATTTGCTAAGCACTCCAAATTTAACAACCTCCAGTTTTCTGTGAATTACTGATGCCTTTAAAATGGATGCAGACAGATCAGTTGCAAATGATCTCCAATTATGTAACGTCAAAGTCGTTAATTGGCGTAATTCCATTACTTTGGCGCGGTTCCCGTAGCGCAGTCCGAAACCAAAATCCTAGTTTGTGGCCTGAAATTGGACCTTAACTTTGTGAAGATATGTGTCACAATTTTTGCGCCAATTTAACGAATATGACGTTATGTGCGAGATTTGTAGAAATGTGAGGGCAAAACATTCTAAATACAGGCAACAGACTACAGGTACATTGTGTGAATTATGTCGAGAAAAGGTGGAAGATACATATGAGTAGCTAAAAACACTTCCGTGGTTATTGACCATATGTTCTGTAGACCAGATGGTGTGGATCGAAAGAATTAATTGTGATCAAACTGTCAGTAATTTTTACCGACAACTTAATACTTAGGGACATCGTGTCCGTCCACCTGAATTTCACGAAGCTTATTGGCAGGTGGACGGACAAACTTGGTGAACAACTTAGCTGAGTGAGATAACTGAAGTTAAGTTACTGTTAGATGGAGCTTGCTGGTCTCTGCTCGCGTGAGATGAAAAGAGTCTGGCGACTGGGGAATCTTCAGATTGTAGTCACTTTGACATCTTGACTCGCATATCAGTAATGTTTTGCAGACCGCAGACACTGTAGATTGCATCAATTTTCAGAGATACAGTAGTTAGTGGAAAATATTATCGTATAATTCATCGTATCGGTAGAACTACTGTAGCGGAGAAGTAAACTAGCAGTTGGTGAACTGCATTTGCTCTTCCCTCCAGGAGGATTCTGTTCTTGAGCTGCTTTACCAGGCCTGGAGCGTTTTTGGAGACTATGTGCTGGGAGCACAATATTTCTTAGCTGGGGGTATGGTTTAATTTCCTGCCACCGACCAGCTTGAAGGAGAAGAAAAAACTCTTAAGTAAGTATTGAGATCAAAGAAAACTTTAAAGATCGGTCCATGCATGGTCATATTAGTTTTAAATTAAATGGCGTGGACGTGTGTGGTTCACACACAGTGCTACAATCGTGGCATTCAATTTCACTTACTGTTCAAGATCTCCAAACAAAGCAAACTTGGACTGCAAAAACCTGAGGTTTCACAAGAAAAACTGTATCAATTCTTTGGATGTTATCCATTTTCCGCTGGCAAAGACTCACAGTTTTAAAACTTCCATTTTGATTGATCATGTCGTAAAAATATATGATTTCGTTGGGGGCATGCAAATTTACATCATTGAGATTTGAGAGTCGACGATGAACATTGCACATGTTGGTAAAGACAATAAATAGAATCGGATTTTCAAAAGAKTCCTCATATAACCTAAACAAAAGTCAGAACTGATTAAAATAAAACTGGTGGTCTACGTACCCAATTTGGAACTCTTGACCATCCTTTAACCGTTTCAGCGGTTACGCGTTTCTTTGTTCGCCCTCGCCATGATCCAGCAGATCATGCAAGGAATTCCGGAACTACGTCCTCCTTCTCAATGGTGTTGGAACTCTTTACATGCCACCGACCATTGTTGCTACAAATTCATCTGAATTGTTTACACCTCGTACGTTCCAGGGCTTAAGAATTATTTAGAGAGTCACGCTTTCGAGAGGTTCTACTTGAAAAAAAAAAAAAAATCTTCTTAGATTTGCATTTAAGACTAAATTTTTTTTTTTTTTTTTTTTTTCGAAAAAATCTGACACTGCTGCCAGGGAACAGTGGGGGGAGGGGGGGGACAAGGCTCCAGCCTCCCCCCCCAAATCCCCTCTAATGTCATCCAATGAATCAACATTAGACCTATTAATTTGATGATGACAGAAGAAATTTATTCTGTCCAARCCAAAGCCCGTGATGGAGCTGCTAGATAACTTATTAGATACCAACAATAGACCAATCTTATATACCGCATATACATATATATATAATTATTCATAGGATCTTTTACTAAACTTGTTAAAATACACCCTCCCAATATTTTAGAATAAAAAACCTTACCAATTGCAAGATCATGATGCTTGAATTTTTTAAAAAAGTATTTTCAACTCTTCCCAAACAATAAGATTCATCTTTCAAAATTTCTCCAAAAATATGACTATATTCGACAACTTACAATTCTCTATAATATGCTGAAGAAATAAGTTGGAAACTCTTATAAAAAATTTTAAAAAAAAATATCATGTTTTCATGCTTGAAAAAAATAGTGGCTTGAAAAAAATAGTGAATAGAAAGAAGTAAAAAATGATTTAAAATACTAATTAAATTGAAGAATTTCAGTAGTGAAATTGAAAATGCCAATTCCAATGGTTGTAATGTTTTAATAAAAAATCTACATCTCATTTCTTTTTAATTCTAAAATATTACAAAATTGAGTTAAATAAAAAAATTTAAAGTTTATTTTAGATAGGGATTCCATAATTCCCCACAAACTAAAATTCCTCATATCTTTCATCTCATTAACCAAAATGGAATGATTCAAAGCTTTCCACATTTATATAAATCTAGAAAAACAATTTCAAATTTTCGTTTCTTAAAAAGTGAGTTCTTAATTTGCCTACCTATCCAAGCTCTTGAAGAAATTGTATATCATACAAAAACTTCTTAACCATGCAATCAAAACTTATGAAAATTGTTGTGCCTTAAAGAGCCTATTCCTTGCTTACATGTGCTAAAATTTTGTAGAAAGAAATGAAAATTCCATTAGTAAGTGGATGACCAAAAGGGCTATACTGCCAAAAAAAATTCTACTTGGTCATTTMGTGGTTAAATGAGTCCTCTTGTAAAAGACCAATGCATTGTCATCATACATCTATGCACTCCAAAATTCAAAAATATATAGGACAATATGGTTATAAATAAATTTTTGAACTCCAAATTTTTCTAACAAATAGATTGATATGTGAAATGAAATTATCAAGTGTTTTTATTTTTATTGTTTGATAGTAAATTTTTTATATTAACATATCTTTGGTGATTCATTATTTCTCCATGCTAATTTTTTTAGTTTTTCGATGTSGTTTGCAGTGCAAATCGTTAGGCTGGTGGGATTTATTGATAATAAAAATTCAAATGTGGAATTCAAGTTGGATTTTCTCAATCTCAAAGTATTGTTGTTGTTTGACTTGTTTCGTTAAAATATTATAAACCACTAAAGAATCAAGGCCATTTTTCTGTGAAAAAACACTCAAAACTGCCATTTCTATAGCAAAGAGTAAAAATATTTGACTTTGAGTCAAAGATTATTTGCCTCTGATCGTTTAATTTTTGTTCTACAAAGTTTTGAGAGTTAAATCTTTATGGTGGAAAATTGTGTTGAGAATCTAGGGGGGAAAACTAAATTTTTATTCTTTTAAAAATTGTTAAGTGGAAGTAGGTACAAGACAAAAAGAAATCTAATTTATTAATATCTTTAAGGTGGAATTAAAATGCACTAATCCCAATGGTGGGATTGTTCTAGCATTCAAAGTAAACTATGTACTATGTAAAGCTTTTATCCTTAAAAATTGTAAAAATTGCATTCAAAAACGAATCCTACAAGTTATTCTCTCAAGAAAATGCTCCAATTGCCTGGAAAACAAGATTGTCCGTAACTTTCTCATAACAAATTCAAATGGAATGAATCAATGCTCTCCATGTAGGGACAAAATAAAATCTATGTAAAAAAAAATTTAGAAAAAAAAAATTCAAATTTTTGAAACTTTTTTTTGCTACCACCTCTCCCCCACTCTCCCTTGTGTTAAGTTGTTTTGGGCAAAATTTTTGTTCCCATGCACTAATTGAAAAAAAATTATTTTCCCATGAAGCTAATTAGTTTTTTTATCTTCGGAAAAAGTTTCAAAAAATCAGGACAAAAATTGAGACCGTAGGTACATGCACAAAATCTACCTTGTCCATTGAACAGACAAATGGTCCTTTAGGGGTTAAGTGAGGGGGTTCAAAATCCTATATCTTCCAATTGTATACACTCTGACTATGTTCCGGCAAATTAAAACTTCAATGTTTACTTCATGTGTACATGAATCTAAAACTTCGTCTTTCAAATTTTGTACTATTTCAATAGTAAATTTTTTCGAATAATGGTTTGAAAATCAAAATTAAGCAAAATGGACAAAAATGCATATTGAGTGCACACGAGTGGWCAAAGAGCTTTTCAAAGAAAAAGTATGGTGCACAAGAACCATACYCACATGCTGATTCAGACAATTTTAGGTGTAGGGTAGACTAGTATTCAAAACCATGCGGCCCTTATTTATGGTGCAATTTGTAAAATACTCCATAATCAAGTTTTAAGTATAAATAAATGTTTTTGATCCTTGTTGAAAACAATCCCAGTATGCACCTGTACATTGCTAAAAGGTCTTTTCAAATCTTGAATTTATGAATTCTCAAGTTTTTTAAAAAATATCCCAAAAATATTTATTAGAAAAGACTATAATTTTTAATTTCAAACCACTACGGATCATTGCTCAATAGGTAAAAATAAATAGAGACAATAATCTTCATATAAAATTTTGTTAATCTAATCATTCCATACCTTAAATTAGGGTATTTGTTTTGTTTGTTTTGTTTGTTTGTTACGATGAGATCTCCTTGACCATGCATCCCCTGGTCGCATTCTTGTTATTGTCAGAAAGCTCTCACAGAGGAGAGGTGTACGCACTTTATTTCATGGTGTTCCAACTCAAGGTGAGAAAATTATGGATTTTTGAGTTATTTTTGGTTTTCAGAAATTAAAAAAAAAATCTTTTACGTTTATTTTGTTTGTGGACATGGCACGGGGCACACTAGTTCTTATTAGAGGCGAAGGTGAATTGACGCCATGGTTCGGCCCCTTGTGGAAATGCAAATTTTTTTAATTTTCCACCTATGATAAAATTTACAAATTTTGAATTCATGTTTGCGATCAGAGACCTAAATATCACTAGAAGGGGTGTCTAAGAGCATCTTCACTCTTTCCATGGGAAAGCGCCTTGCCAATTAGCTTTACGCGGGCTCAAAATCTCCTTACAGGCTCCATCAATAAATAGTTCCCCACCCTTGCTCTCCATATCTTTAGGAGCTTTGCATTTTCATTGGTGTAAATTGCAATAGTTGTTAGACTTTTCTAAAAAGAAGACATAGACATGATATGACAAGGAGAATGCAAGCTTGAAAGAGAGGTGAACGAGCCTTGGAGGATTCTGAGTTGATTAATAATTTAGGCGGGCTAGGATGTTTTTTTCAAATTCCGAGCATGCGGTGGGGGATGTTTCCAAGGGCGGACTGAACACTAAGAATTGATTGCCATCAGGCTATCGGAGGTCCGGCAGTTGGAGGGGTGGAGATTGCAAATGGGAGGTCTGGATGGGTGGGGGGTGCTTGCCATTGCAGAGTGTTGTAAGCTTGGACCCTCTTTGTAATTTACTTCCTGCAATCAAACTGGTTCATGGTCAAGAAACGGAAGTGCTTTTCAATTTTGAATCAAATTGAAATTGAAGGGTCCCGGAGAGGGTCCGGCCCCTCCAGAATCGCATTCCTGGTTTGCAAGGGAAACAACCTGGAGGGCTGGCTGAAAGTCCAGTTGGGAGCTCCGGGGCGATGGATGCCACCTAGACCTCCAGCTGCCAGACCTCCGGAGGCCCGATGGCAACCAGCTCTAAGCAGGCTACAGACTTCCCCAATGCAAGAGTGGAGATGCTCTAAGTAAAATTATTCAAGCACAAAATATGGATTTATTTTGTTTACTTACATCCCTGGAATGACTTCGAGTGGCCAAGCCAGGGGTCAGATGTATATCTGAGATGTATACACATTTTCATCCCCCCAAGGGTGCAGGAAGAAAGAAAATTAAAAATTAAAAATAAATAAAAATTAAAAAAATCCCTTTTTTCTAGTATCAATTTTAGGTGTTTTTGTATTTTTCCAGAAAATGAAACGGGTTGCCTGGACCCATCGGACAGGTCATTGAAAAGCCAGATGAAGAGGAAAAGATCAAGGCCAGGGGCCCAGCCATTGTCCAATGAGGGTGGACTCCTTTGGGTGGCCTTTCCTCCCGGCCCGCCAACGGCTGCCCKGGTTGACTTGCGGAGAAGACGGACCCCATTCAAGCCTTTACCAAGTCCAAATGGCTCTCCCTTGTGTCTGCTACCCACACTATTTTAAACCTCACCCAGCCAATTAATTTCGCGTTAAGCATAACTTATTTACAGTTAAGTTTAACTTAACTTTGGCGATGCAGACTCGATGAGTGTCTCCCCAAGTCTTCGACTGTACTCGACATATAGAAAGTCTGACTTCAGTTGCTGCTTCCARTACAGTCCTGCCCGCTAAAACAGTGCCCGCCCGCTTTCCAAGCGGTTCCGTGTCTGCTTGGGTCCAGGCCACTGCAAGCGGGCTATTGAGGGCGCCCTCAATAGGTCAGCCAGTATAAGTGCCCCACCAAATATAATTCTAACTATTCACTGCTTTTTATTTAGAACTTGAAACTTTTATCATTGGAAGTGCATTCTAGAGTACTTTGAATAGGTACAAGAAATTTTAAATTTAGATATTTGGAAAATTAAATTAAATAGCATTAAAAACACACAAACAAGACCCCAAAAAAATGATAGTAGCAAAACATGCCTATTAACCCATTAAAGACCATGGTTGATTTTGGGGGCAACCAAGACATTCTCTAGTTTCTAATTAAACATGGAAAAGAAATATCAAATYKTGATGCTTTCCAGAGATTTGACCATGCTGATGGAATTGGCATGAATGATTGGGCCTCCACAGTAAATTTTGTAGCAATTCAAGGTTCCTTTATTGGAAGGTTTTTGTATTTTCAGCTTAAATTTCATTAATTTTTTCAATTCCTAGACCACATGCTAGCACAAATTGTCTCCGTTCTTGTCCCAATGCATTCGATTTACAATTCCCTCACCCGTCCCCTTTTGTCCGTATCCAAATTCATTCTAAATCTCTAGCTATCAATGAAAAAGTGTCAATATCAACCCAAAAGTGGTCGACCGGTCATTAATGGGTTAACATGTAAAGGATCAAGGCACATTTTTAGCACATATTGTGAAAGAATTTTGCTTTTTAAGGGAGTGAGAATTTTTTTCTTTTTTAAAAGATAAGAAAAAATTCAACCAAACAAATTTGTACTAGACTACTCTAGGAATTTGTGAAAAAAAATTTAGAGACTTTGACCGCACATATTGAAAGATTATAACGTTTGAAGTTAGTAGAAAAATATTTTTCTTACCTTACCCAATGAGGCCAGTAGACTTTAACTCCTCTTAGAATGAAAGTTTTGCACTATACATGGATTTTTTGACATTTTCATCTTCTTAATGTAACTTGCATACCTACCAAATTTTAGAAGTACAAAAGGAGTCTTGCATTCTTGCACTAAACACTCAAGCCGCCTAAAAAGTTTAGGACAATATAACTTTTGATTTTGGCACCCGATTGTAAAAAAAATTATTTGATTTCTTGTAAGCATTAGATGTTTTTTATCTATATTGGAAGGTCGTTTCGGGTTAGCTCCTATGCTGCAAACCAGCCGCTACTGCCCAAAATTTAAAAACATTAAAAACATTAAAAATAAAAATAAAAATAAATAAAATAATAAAATAAAATAAAATAAAATAAAAATAAAATAACAACATTTAAAAAATAATTATTTATTATTATTTGTTGTGGCAATCGCTCTGCCATGTCATCTAGTTGTTCAGGTTGAGTACCCAAAGTCCAAGAACTTGCGGGATCTTGCAGCCCTTTAGACAAGGTGAATTTCATCTAGTGGGTGTAAATGTTCAAAGCTAGTGTCAAAATTTGAAGAACATCCATTAAAAAAATGACTTGAACATGCGCACCTACTTGAGATCACCTGTATATGTTCAATGGCCATTTGGTCCTTTAGGGGTTAATGCACAATTTTGCCAACATCACAACATTTAGAAGTGGAATTGACTAATTTTTGCATTTTTAAATGTGTCAATTTAAACAATGCTCAATTGCTTATTTGGATGCATTTAGTTATAGTTATTTTTTCAACATGCAACACATCTCAAAAATCATGAAACTAAGTTAGTATAGTTCAAATAGCCATGCTTTAGGAATATGCCTTGGGTGAACAAGTCTCTAACTAATATGAACTAGACGAGGAACTAGACTCAAGAACATTCAAGTTTGAACATGAAAAGTCTAAAAAAAAATTGATGTGTTTCAACATGTTATCTTTAAATAAATTTTAAAGCCTACTACAAAAACTATTGTAACTTTAGCCATATTATGCTTACATGGTCAAATTACTAGTTTCCATACTCGAGGGATCACTCCTTGTAATTTAAAGTATACACTTGAGTTAAAACGGTATTTGATGTGGGAATTTATAGCTTAATTATTGTATTCTTGCATAAAAAGCAATGATGGCCGTATTTCCAATCCCTTACGATTTTTGTAAATTCATCCCTATAATTTTAAAGTGGAGCTATTGTACAGATAAAATTTAAGTATCCAATTTTTTCTTGTCCATGTCCTTCATCACAAATTTTCATTAGATGAGATTTGAGGGCAAGGGAGGGCCATTGCAAGTTTGTTCCTTTTGCTGATTAGGAACTACAAACCAACAACTGCTATTAGAATTTATTTTATTTTATTATATTATAAAATTAAAAAAATTGRTTTAAAAAAATGTTTAAAAATAGAGAGAGAGAGAGAAAAATTTAAAAAGTAATTAATTAATATTGTCCGATGTGCCAATCTCTCCACCATGTCAAATTGATGATGTGGCACAAATCCCATAGTTCCCACATTCTGGGAACTCGCAATCTTTTAATGCCCTCAAATTCCTTTTAATGTCATTTCCTCTATTATATGTGCACGTATAAATTATGTACCATGCGAGGTACCATGAAACCAACAACAATCAGTTCAATTTTAAGTGTCATTGACCATGTGGATTTTTTTAATATCAAGTTTACTATTAAACACTTCACAATTCCTAGTCAAACTGTTCCACAAACATTCAATTCATTATAAATGTATTTAACAAATATGGCTTTAAAGATTGAAGTTAAATGGACTACAAATTTTGTCTTTGTGTTGTACAATTTTCAATTTGTTGAACCTAATAAGGTAAACTTTCCTACATGTGCAATGTGACAGTTTTCTACTACTTGTGGTTAAGATGTCTTACATTCATGCTTAATTTTTTCATATAAATACTATTAGGACCATGGCACAATTTTAGTCAACTACCTTTCACCGTAGATTTTCTTGACTTTGTCTATTTTATCATCCATACTATTGGTCCACATCCATACTCACACCACTATGAACAAGAAATGTAACTTTTGTTATAAACTTRCAAARARRATTTGTATATYCTTTGATATGTYCYAAAYACAATCWAAGAKTTYYTAAAGATTGGAATGGGCAACTTCAAAATTCATACACAAAGCTTGAGTAAGAGCGATTCATGAAATCAAAGAAGCTCTTTTTTTGATTCCTAAACAACTTTGGCTTCAACCTCTTCTATATGGAATAATACTGGCTACATAGTGGTTTCTAATTATTTACAATTTGTTTAGTTTGTTCCAATTTTACTTGTTTTTGTATAGAATAAATTTTCAATAATTTAGATACTAATTTGAAGAAAATTGTAATTTAATGATTGTTTCTCTCTTTTTATCATCTCATATATGCTAATTGATGAAATTTGATCAAMTAGATCTTGGGATTGCAACTCTGGATTTTGATGGACTTTTTGGAGATGAATTGAATTCTTTTAATTGTTATGATCATGCAATTACTCTATTCAATTCTATAATAAGCAGGAAATTTTGACGAATTTTTTTGTAGATTGTTTTTTGGCTATAAAATAGATAATTGATCATCAAAACACTTTTGGATCAAAATTGACTTGACAAAGTTGTATGTCTATAATAAAATAAATTATAAACTAGGTTTGTAATGTCTACAAAAATATAATGAGATATTTGTTTTCAATTTCCAAACATGTACTTCACCGGTCTAATTCTCAAATCCAAAATTTTCTTATAGCCCTATTCTATGTGACTTTCTAACTATGTAGTTTTCTTGTAATTAAAGAGTCTAATAGCAAAAAAAAAGTCTTTCAAAACCATTGATAATTAAAGATAGAATAACAAAGTTAAGACTAATTTAAAAACAAGACAAAGTTACTATTAGGGAATGGAAATGAGAGCAAATGCTATCAAATTGTTGTCAATAGTGGTCAAATTTGGCTAAACCATCCTCATTTTTGGTTAAGATTGTCTTCATCTCTTCAAAGGCGGCTTGGTTAAAAGACAATGAGAAGTTGGCAAGGGCGTGTAAATTAATGCATTTCTTCAAATTTACCTTTCTAAGTTCCTTACTAGACCACTATAAAAAAATAAGTGTTATTTTCAACATTTTTTTATGCTACAAATGATAGTTTTGAAGTATAAAAAATGTGTATTAATGAATCCTAACATCATTTTGACATTTCAATTTTACATCATAATGAAAATATTGTAAAATTTATTTGGAAAATCAAAGAAACACGTTGAGTTACTTTCCCTAATTTTGAAAATTCAATCATATCTCACAAGAATTGAAAAAAATGATAAAACTCATATCAAATTTAATTTATTTATGTCTTTTATTTCAAAAGTGTTTTTGTTTAAAAAGCTCGACACCTTCAAAAATGAGAAATTAGAAGTGAATAAGATGCTTTATACACACCCAATTTCATATAAATTAAAAAAAAAACATAACTTGCACACTTGTAATAATTTATTAAGAACTTTACACTTCCATTTATGAAGGTGGTGTGTGTGTCAGCCCTTGAGACTTGAAATCTCTTGATTGGCTGTTAGGAGTTAGGACGAGCTCTCCCAAGAAAAATTTAGAATGCCATTTTGATATTTTTTGCAATACTTTTTGGGCAATTTATTTTCACACTACTTTTGAGATTATTTTGGCACTTTTCATGACATAATGTAAAACCACCTATAACTAACCAAATAAGGAATCGGACAAATTTGAAGCAATGGAATGCAAGGTAAATATTTTTAGAGGTGTGTTGATAAAAATGATGAGGACTGCAAAAACTTTGTTAATTTTATCGCATGAATTGAAATTACTATAAATTTTGGAAGGCAAAAAGTGCTCCGGACCCATGGCCAATCTATGCACTCTTCCAATTCCAATCATCCAAAAAACAACTTTTCCACTTAGTGCTTCCTACTTTTTTTTGCACTCTTTTGGAACATGTATCATGAACTTTTAGTCCCAACCTTGAAAAGATGAAAAAAAAACCATTCTAGCCTTGGTTGTAAATAATTCAATCTATAGTTGGTTATGGGGTACTCGTTGGTAATGGGTGGTTCTACCTTATCAATTTTGACACTTTTTTTTGACACTTTAATTTGTTGACACTAATCCCTTAAAGACTAGAGGGTAGTAAATTTCTACCATTCCATGTAGAAATCTAAAAACGGACAACACCTATCGCAATCACCAAACAATAAATGCAAAGCATACAAACTTTGGGAATAAATAAGAAGTCTAGAACGCCACATTAGGAAACAAATGTATTTCAATTAAATGATGTATTATTCAAGTTTAAGAAAGGCAAGTCCAAGTAAGGTAAAGTAAGATACAATTTTGTATCACCGCACATTGACGAGACATATGCAATGAAAGGTTACAAGGAAATTTTAACTAGATTTCAACCTCCCGTTGTCTTCAATTGCAATAAAATATGTAGGAATAAACCTTTTTGCAATTTTTTTTGTTGAAGTTGAATCTCAACATGATATAATAATCATGCCAAATTTTGAAGTATGTATGTCTCTATTTTAATGTAGACAAGGATTTCAATTTCTTTTGTGCAATGATTTACAAGTCTGAACTTGTAAAGATGTATAATGAAATGCAACTTAGAGTAATAAATTATGATGAATATCAAACAATAGTTGCAAAATATGATCTATAGATCATCTCCATATGTTTACATCAACTTAGTGATACAAAAACCAATACATATCAAAAAACTTTGAAGCCAAATTGAAAATTCCTTCTAAAATAGATTCAATATTGAAAATTGTAGATTGAATATTTGCAAATTTCACAAGAATTTTTTCCTTCAAGCTCAAAATGTTATATTCTAATCACAATAAGCTTTTGAATATTTTTTATTTATTTGTTCAAGTCATTTTTGAAGATTTAAAGAAAACTTAAAACTTGGAGTCAACCTCCACATAGAAGCTCTCAAATGGCCATTGCTCCACATTCAATAGTTGCTTGCTACTCTTGCTGTCTCTTAATTGCTTGCCGACGAGGATGGTTGCCCGTGTATCAATTGTTAGTCATTGCACTTCCAAAAACTGGCGCCTTAATCTACGGGAAAAATTCCAAAACCTCCTAAGGCCTAAAAATTTTACATATTCAAAAGCAATAGTGCTAGTATGTGAGCCCAAGAATGCGAGCTTGTGAGCATGGAGCTTACAATATAGGTACCTATAATATAGATACCTATAATATAGATACCACACACTATAGAAGGTGTATGTATTATAAACACTTATAATATGTGTATTTGTAACATATATACATATATCCTATAATCATAGACGATTTCTATAGTATATACACCTATTACACAAGTGTATAGTATTTTAGGCTCATGGGCTTACACTCCTATGCTTACATAATAGCAACCTTCTTTCCAAAAGCCATTTTTTTGTATTTTCCTCTGAATAGTAGTGTAAATGTACAATATTGTGAAGTAATTAAATGCTTAAATCTTAATTCATTTAAGTTGTTCAAAGTCACGAACTAACAAATGGGTCAAGTGGAAAATGAGAAATCTACACACAAGAAGTCAAGTAACTCTCACCCAACAAAAAAAAGAATCCAAAAGTGCACATGTAAGAGATGAAGTGAAGACTTTATTAAATGATAAACCATCATCTACAAGCAAAGCCAAACACATACTTCTCAAAAAAGACTCACAAAACTTGATTTGATAAGAATGTCAAATCAAGGAGTTTCCTCCATGTAACACAAACACTAAGTTGGATGAACTCTAAAATTTGGATGAAACTCATCCAACACTAACATGAACTCCCATGGGAGTCCATTTAATGCTATAATTCAATCTTTTAGAATATAAAATGAGGAAAAAATCACTATATAAGGCATTCTAGTGGGTTGAAATTTTCTCCACATYTGTCCAATCCAGATTTGATGCTAAAAGTGCCCCTAAAATGAGATTTTGACTTTTTCGCCCCCTATTTTGGACACTCTAGTACTATGCAATGTTAAGCAAGAGACACGTTGTGACCTAAAGTTAGGCATTTGGCCTTCACACTGTAATCACACTATAAAATCTCAAGTCTMRCATTTRCTRTTTTTTTATTCACCTTCTACAACCCAAAGAAAATGGGATTTGGTCTTGAACCTGCCAGGACTTAATAGCAAATTAGGACTTCTCCCGTAGAGTGCAACGCCCCTGAGATCTGTGAAGATCTGCGAAGGGCTCCCTCCTTTTATTTATTTTTTGCCGAGAGCCGTGGACAGAGATCCTCTGCGTCGCCGYTCACACTACCTTCCTGTACCGGCAGATCTGCGTCCGTACTGTGGTGGAAGTCTTCCCGGCCTCGCCCAGTCGCCCTCCGCCCTCCGCCCTCCCGCAGGGTCCGGCCTAGCCAAAAAAGACTCCTGTACTAATCTCATCAGTAGGTCTTCAGGATTGATCCTGGCTGTTGTGGTACAACTAGTTCCAGTCCAAGTCTTCATTGATGTCGACTATTTGCTGGTCCGTTGAATGATCGTTGCGAGGAAGCGGTGCCGGGCGCTGCTCCCCATGTACTGGCCTGGTGGCTGCACTGCTGCAGACTCCAGCTAGGCAACCTCACCTTTGCCCTCACTTGGGATATCTTATTTGCTCGGCACTTCTGCCGTCGTCTTCGTCGTCTTCGTCGTCGTCTGATCCACAGCTCGGACACTACTGGCTGGCTGGATTAGTTTGTGGTGTGTCCGCTACAGTRGTTGGGGTTGCAGCCACTGTGAGTAAGAAGGTTGGTGGCGTTTCTGTGAACTTCGCGACGAAAGGGTCTCGTCAGTCTAGTCGAGAGGGTTCGTGGATCGGTTGAAGGCCACGTTTTGGGTGGTCGAGCACCACKTTGCGGTGCCAATGGCGCCTCTGGGGTGGTGACCGATCATCGCCGCCATGGCCACCCAAGGCAGSTGCTTGCATTGCGAGGATGTCCTCATGTTAGTCCTAGTCGAGGTGTAGAAACGGGTGCAGATTCGTATGTGTACATAGCTGTGACAATTTCACGACTGAGGGATTATCGTCACCACCATGGGTTGTTTTTCGACGCCCAAGAGTGGGGAACGCACATCCGCCGTCCCGAGATACTCCACTCGCGCCTCCTCGCGTGATTCGAATTTTAGCCTCCTCTCCAACAAGCCCGTGGAGCTTCCCGATCCCCGAACCCTGCTGGAGGGCACGAGGAAGAGTGGTGCACTTAAAGTGGTCGACGATGAACCGGTCGCGTCTGTCTCTGATCGCGGCAAGAGCAGAGAACAACTGAACCACCGTGCAGGGAGGCGGGCGGCGTTTTCGGGTCCTCTGGTGTACCACAATGTGGCCACGGTTGATTCCTCGCGCGCTGCCACCAATTACTTCTCCAGCGACGACGGAAAGAGGCTCGGGACTGGATTGCGGCTCCGGAGGGCTGCCAGTTTCGGAGGTCGACCGCAACCCTTGCCACTTCCGGCAGATGAGAAACCMGCCAAGAGTCCCGAGGGGGGAAACCGGATGTATCTGCCATTGCCTGCAGCTCCAGAGGTGGCCACTTTCCACAGGACTTCCACCAGCCGCGCCACGAGCTCGTTCAAATTGGAGGCCGTGGACACGCGGCGCGGGCGATTGGCGACCGTGGGTGGACTGCCTCTACCTCCCCCGTCCGTGGCCAGCAAGTTGATGGCCAGTCTCCCGGCGTTCGAATTTCGTGACTTGATGCTCGCCACGGACGACTTCGCGGCGAGCTCCTGCTTGGAGCGAGGCGCATTCGGGGCTGTGTTCAGCGCCAGGCTCAAGGATCCCTCCTCCGAGACTAATAACTACGATGCAAAGATCGACGCGACGGTGCTTCGTCTCCCTGAAAATCCCGCGCAGGTACTCAAGCCATGGCCATCCTCAAAGAGTTTCTGATGTGGCGCCATAGCCACGAACTCTTTCCCCCGGAATGCCCTATTTTGACGTTCGGTCTGTGGTTTTCAGGGTTGTTTGGAATGGAGATCCGAAGTSCAGCTGTTGGCGCAAATCTGCAGTCCGAACGTGTGCATGGTGAAGGGGTATTGCTCCCACGAGGTGGGGCCAAGGTTGAGCACGGGAGAGAGGCGGCAGGAGCGKTTGTTGGTGTTCGAGCAGCCTTACAATGGTCCCCTCTCCGACCATCTGTTCGGCAATCGCTACTTAACCTATTTGGATTGGAGGACGAGAATTGATATTGCTCTCGGTGCCGCACAGGGGCTGCTGTACATTCATGATCGTGCGCCGCTGCAGATTGTTTACATGGACTTTTGCGCTTCGAATGTGTTGCTGGATAGGGATTTTGCCCCGAGGTTGGCTGGTTATGGCTTGTCGGTGACCGCCACGCCTTCCTCCTCTTTCAAACCGGTAAGAAAAACGGGTCCTTTTTTAGGGTTAGGGTTATATCGTCTCTGACGCATGGGAAGGGCCTATACAAAGGTTCAGAAATTTAGAAAGATAATATGTAAAGGGACGAGCGTTTTGGAGGCCTGCATTCCTAATAATGGATTCTGCGTGTCTAGTTGAGTTGGTACCAGTGATTTTAGGAAGAGTGGTTACTATGATTGTCCAATAGGGTTTGTTGAAATTTTGAATCTGTGAGCATTACTTTACCGAATATGCCCACAGATTTAGTAGGATTAGACATAATGGGGAAAAGTCCTCTGAAAAGTTGTGTTTGGAGTAGCGACTGTTGCGATTAGGCGCCTGCTATCATTAATGCTTGTTTATTTTTGGCACATTAATTATGTGCCTATTGTGTTAATGTGTTAACATGTGTTAATGTGCCGATCGCTTAGCGTGTGCATTGTATCTGGGTCGCAGAGCATGCTGCTCAGCCAAGCCCACGCGAAGAACAACGTCTGGAGCTTCGGAATCTTCCTGCTGGAGCTTCTCACGGGCAAGAACAGCCGAGACACGACCTACTTCGGCGACGACAACAGTTTTCTGCAGTGGGGCCGCCAGTATTTTAAGGACGAGACGAAGCTTTTGCAGATCATCGACCCACGCATGAAGGAGCTTTGCCCTATCATTGGAGCCATGGAGGTGGTGGAGTTGTTGCTGCAATGCGCGAGYAAGAACGAATCCCTGCGACCCCCCATGTCGGAGATTGTTGCGTCTCTCATGGTGATCAAGGCCAAATACTGCGGCAATCTGGGGACCTCGAGAACTAGAAACAAGGGGGTTGCCAGTTGGGTGCTCTCGCCACGGAGAACAGAATTGCACTCTCGCGACTTTCATAGCTCCTTCGATTTGCAATCTTCGTCGGACGCTTCCTCCTCTCCGGAAGTTGAGGATCTATTCACGTCGAGAATCTCGCCTCGGGCCTTGAGAGTGGTGGTTTAGTGTCAGTTACGGAGACGTGCTTTCGTAACCTTTGTAKCCAAACATGTGTGATATTGAAATTTTAGTAGATCTCACCCCCGTTTCAGAACTGGAAATCTAGCGAAGATTCTCTGTTTGATATTGTTGTGGTAGATGACGAGCAGTCTGTGACTATGAGCTGCGAAATCGCAGCTTGTTTGTGCATGTTCCTTTGGCAGCAAACAAGTTTCTTCGATAACGCAAGCTATATCAAGGTGTTCACGTAGGATCAATCCTAGTGTTTTGTAGCTTTGGGATAGATGTAGTCATTTTGTAGCGGGAGTCTGTACAGGAATAGATTTGAAGAATGTACCAATTGAAACGTCAGCGGAGATTTTCTGGGTTGTCAATATATTACGACATGCGAACCAAAAGACGATGGCATATCGGAAATTGACATGCATGTGTGCTGTGTCGAACGTTGGTAAAAGAATCTCGATTCTGTCTGCTGTCGCATGCTATCATGGACGTACAGAATTATGCTTATTGCAAGTACCTCGTCTCCAAAGAGAAATTAATGAATGTTGTTTATGCATCCTTGTAACCCTCCTTGAATTTCAGTAAAAGCACATTCGCACTGATTGATAAATTCAAAAAATCATACTCAAATCTTTGAATGTCACTGTATATGATCACATGCGTCAATTATASAAGGCAAGAAATTCTTTCCTAGGAATGATGGGCAGCAACTTGCATCTCTTGCTTTAAACAAGCTACTACTACTAACACATGTTTCATTCTCATAGGAGATCAGAGCTTGAGACATTTTGAGCCATTACAGGCTTGAAAAATTGCTCGATGACTTAGAAGCTCTAATATCTCACCACAATTTCATTATGATCTACGGCGCCCTAGACATTTCAGTCGCCTGAAAGCCACTGAACTTTCAAATTCACATTGAGTTRCGTAAGTAGCGAATCTCTGTTAGAAGCCTACTCTGGCAGAGTTGTACACTATTCACGTTGATAAAATTCACTTTAAACTCTTCACTTAATCTCCACCAAGGATGGAGGCAATGCCAAACAATCAGGAAATCTACACAAAAAGTACAGTACATACTCGACATATCCATGTTGATACCGATCTCAAAATATATCATCTTACTATGCCGCCACAAATCAAGCAGCTGACTCCAGCTCAACGTTGTTGTTACTTGGGTTACCAAGGCCGTCCTCTGTTCTCAGTTGTGCGGAGACATCATCGATTGCAGCATTTAGCTGGGCTATCTTCTCATTCAGGGTCTGCCGTGTTTTCTGCAGATCACAKGATTCSACTRTGAGTCTTCACTCAAAAAATTCAGAATCCATACAAAAGATATCGGAACAATGACTCCGGTACTTCTCAAAATGTAATCACCGTCGTCTATTTTCTCAAACCACATTAACAGGTCGCCTATTCTCACATTAGCAAACAACAGCTACAAATGATTCATTGCTGTTTGAGCACGCGAGGCCCCTGCGAATGTATAGATACTACTGCTTAGCGTCAGTATTTCATACCGCAAACCCAAGCTGAACATACTGTTTACCAGGTATACCCAACCATATCTAATGACGGTGCCTGACGGGTGCAAATGGCTTCTAAATGCACCCTCACACGACTTAACAACATGACATGCGGAAGATGTCCRATTAAGTKAGTACRCAACATGACAGGATAATGTRAGGATATCCAGGAAATGTGMAAATGWAGAGAGTACCATTAGAGTGTTGAATTTAGTGGTATTCAAATATACTGATAGGCCTGGTGGTACTAACATCAACGCACGCACTATTTTATTCGAAAACTTACGAGTGAAGGCACTCGATGAAACTCATGCTACAATAGTACTAGCATATAGACTTATCATCTTACCATTCACGGAAAACAAGTTAACTGATAATGGACACCACACCACCTGAGGAGTAAGAATTTTGTGAGAGCCCACCTCAAGACCTTCATCATCTTCGAGAAAACGTGCGGGCCTCTTAGTTGCAGCCCCTTCTTTCACATTATCCCCATCTTCCAGGGTCTTGGAGATCTGGCATTTGGACACGGTGTTCACGTCTTCTTGTCATACTGCTCTACTACTTCGACAAAACTTGATAAATAAGTCACTTCTAGAAGAATYTTCGTTGAAGATGATCTCAGAATAAGGTTCGTTGAAGACGTTATCAAGTTAAGTCTCACGTTCGCTTCGCAATTGATGGACCAGGTCGGCAATCAAAGAATCAATCATTCAAATCTCATTTATGGGAGCCGTACTCGCATTACACAACAAAGCAAATAAGGGCTTCTACCTGTGGTGCAAGAATGTAACCCAAGGCACCAAAGACAGCTCCGCCGAGTAAAAACCCAGCCACGAAGTCACCTCCACTACCTCCGCGCCTGTCACTATCCCATTGTCAAAAATATCAAGAATCAGTACCTAAAGCCATTTGAGTCAGAAGCGTGCCTTTCTTATTCGATAAATTTCACTAAAAAAATCCAAACCCTGAAATCCGAAACCCGTTTCCAAGTCCATGAATTCAATTACCTGTAATCAGCTGACACTAAAGCTCGCCGACCGGAGACATGAGATGGCCAAGTGCGTGAGATCTTCACTGACGTTCTTTGAAAAGCAGTGGCACCTGAAATCCACCAAAGTTCCCATCACCAGTGCTGCAAAACCGTCTGCAATTCATGCAATCTTACTGCAAGTGAAAGCCATAGTSGATTCATTGCCAAGAAGAGAACTAGGGTTTTCATCTCGGCAACTCAGAAGTTTCCTCCCATCTCCAGTACCCGAACCTCATCTCTAGGTACCAGCCTAACTGAAAGAATAAACCTCAAACCACGAGTTACATAACCAAATCAACAATCCAATACACCCAAAACTAATCAAGGTAAAAGAATCTAAACCCAAATGCCCTTCTGAAATACGCGCTCAAGAMATTCAAGTAAAATCTTAACAACTGAATATCCAATTGCATCTCTCAATCTGAATTTCAATGTTTAAAGCATCGTCCCACACTATTCAGTCTTCCACTCTCGCACATAATCTCCATGGAAGAAAGAAACCACTCATCCAATGTGAACCCTCTGCTACACAAGTCACTGTGCAAAACTAAGACCAGCCAGTCATTATCCAAAAATAATACACAATGGGTACCACCGAACATAATGAATTGAACAGAGCAATTCTTGATAGAATGCAATCCAACCAAACCCAACAAAAGTACAATGCCACAAACAGCGAGTCACATCAGCGAACGAACGTAAGGACGCCCCCGGGTTGAATATGGAGAGAGGATTGCACACCAGGAGATGAGAACCCTAAACACTCAAGCCAAGAATTCCAATYGGGAGAAGAAATCAAAACGCACACAAACCTGCGAGGGCCAGAGCCGGCGCTCTTGTCGCGCACGGAGAGTGCAACGCTGGAGCTGGAGCCATGGTGGCCATGAGAGGAGGACTCCAAGAACGTGGAGCTTCAAGGGGAAGAAGGAAATCCGAAAGACGGAATGGATGAGAGAAWAAGGAGCCAGGGAACTGAAGGCAAGAAAGATCTGTATTGAGTTCACTTGTACTTGAGCTACAACGAGATCCTCTTTGCTTACTTCCTAACGGGAGTCAGTCTTTTGCAGTGGCTCTCATTCCAAAGTGCTGCACATTCTTGGAGTCCTCCTCTTTTCCTTGGTGACTTTTTTGAAGTTTGCATCAAAGAAGATTATGTCAAGCACAAAAAGTAGAAAGTTTCCATACGGTCAAAATTTTGAAATTGTTTATAGATTCCCTTCAAATGAATTTTGAAGATATAATTTCAAAAATTCACCAAAAATACAATTTCTATCTTTAGCATTTGAATTTTTTGTTTATTGGTCAAAATTGTGAAAAAATGCATGAGATCTTGTAATGGGAACATCAACACTTTCCCGAAATAGGAAGATTTTCAACACTAGGAAATTATAAAGACTTTGTGCTATTTTTTAAATAACTTTTGTTTGACTATAGAGATCTTCACTTTGAATATAAAGATTGAAAAATAACCCGATCTTTTTTTTTAAATAAAAAATAAAAAATAAAATTTGTTTGCCCGAAAATTCTGCCCGAAGTCGAGCAACAACCAAAAAAGGATGTTGGCCTACGACCAAGGTAGTCACTCAAAAATAATATGTAGTATGTTTTTGGGACCAATAGTTGCATTCTTGATTTCTACACTCATCTAGAAAGTCATTCATTTTTAGGGTATCATGTTTTCTTGTTACTAGGTTAAATATAAGCATAATGTGGATTTAATCTAGTAGTCAAGGAAAATTTAGCATCAACTAAAAAAAGTAGTGTCATGAGTCAAGATAATTTTTTTTTATGGGAATCAATACAATACATGAATATTTCAACTTTGACTAATTCAAAATAGTGTGACTTTGGTGAATATGTGTTGTATGCATTATTAAGACATGTCACTATTAAWAGTCCTAAGTGCTTGAACTAATGATAGTAAAGTTGCTGTAAATGAATCATAATAAGTAATTGTACTTGCTCCAGTATATACTAATCATTGATTCATGTATTGAAGATCTTTCTTTCTTCTTTCCTTCCTATTACAAGAGAGAAAACACTCTAGACTTTTTTTGAGGTTCATATAACTTTAAAGTTTGTTGTTCATCTTCTACCTAGCATCAAGTGCCTAAAAGTATCCTCAATTCTATTGATCTCATAATTATTCYTTCAAATGAACTTCTAACTTTTGACGTTTTATAATTAGAACTTGAAATTGCTATCATTGGAAGCACACTCCAAAGTAATTTGTACTCCATACAATGTGCTTTCAATTGGTAAGTGTAATTTTTGAAGACCTCTATAGTTTTTGTCTTTTAGCTAGCTTTTAAAGCAATTTATTTTGGTTGCCTATTCAAAGTACTTCAAGATGTGCTTCTAATGATAGAAATTTCAAGTTATTGTTATAAACCAATCAAAAGTTAGAAGTTCATTTGGGAGGCCGATATACTAGTTGGATTGAGGATGTTAAGTTCTAAGGGCACGATGAATGACTTTAAGAAAAATCAGATTTGGATAAATTACTATCATATGCACTATTAGAAAAAATCATTGCACCCCTAAGTGCTTAGACTAATAATAATAACATTTGGCACTATAGAAAATCATAATAAATAATTATAAATACTAAATACTAAATCATGTTTCAAGAACAAAAAGTCAAATGTAGCGAATTACAATACATGGATAATAATTTTTTGAAGCACTACCCCATATTTAATGATAGAACAATTATCCTGAATTGAATATAATCTAATTTTATAGATATACCATTAGCACATCTACGTATAAAAATTTCAATGAAAATTATTCTATTTTCAACATATGAATTAGTAATTGTTTGGCTTTTGCAACTTTGGAACATCCCTAGTTCCCTACCCTACCTTAAATGGCTAGATCAATAACATTTAAAACTACCTCACTTACCTTACCTAGATCAATGCAAATTTCACGAGAAATTTCATCATCTATGCTTATTAAATTCACAATTTCAACTAGAAATCTTTTGTTTTCTTTTCTCTAAATGTGGACATGCCTAGCTTCTAGTAAGGAATTAGGATCCTCATTGTAGACTTTAAGACTTCAACTCTAAAGCATATTATAAATTAAAATGAAGTTTTGTTTTTTTGGCTTAGCCTCTTTGAATGTAATTTTTGTTAATTTTTTTCAAACTTTTTTTTTTATCAAGGTGTGTGTATTTCTAGCTTTCCAATGAGTCCATTTACAAAAAAATCCAAGCTTGTATCATTTATTTTTTCTCAAAACCTCTGAACAGCTAAAAGAAATATTTTTTAAATTGAAAAAATAATTTTCTTGAAGTTCTAATTTATATCTAAAACATAGATTTATTCAATCCATTTTTATGAATGGTAGATAAATTACAAGGAGATTTGTTTTGCAAGCCATTACATAATTTATTGAAAAAATATCATATGAGGTCCTTTTTTAAACTCTATTTTCACAATTCTTGAAAACTTAAAAATGCATATAGTTCAAATGGTTTGTGACAACATTCCCTCTAGTGAACCACATAATGATCCTTTTAAAGATTATAAATCAATTTTAATATTGTTGACTATTTTCCTATACACTCTCAATTCCATTTTCCAACACAATATCAAATTTTTCAAGTTGCAAAAGACATTAAATTTTTCTCAAAAATTTTAAACTTGAACCTCCTCCACAAGGAAGTATTGAAAAACCTTGTTGCTTTACTTTGACGTCATGACCTTGGAGATGCTTAGGAAGTAGTATTTGAAAATTGGTCTCAAAATATATACAAGAGTATATTTATAGAAATTTGGTGCAAAGTCCTATTGAATGTTAGAAGTTGCAAAAGAAATTACAAATCCGTCCACTCCACTTTGTTTTGTAATTGTATTGCCTTGTGACAATTTTGTTCCAAAAATGTAATAGCTAGCAATTAACCTAAAAATGCTTGAGAGACCCAAATTGATTTTTAAGATGACAGTTAGCTCTTGAAGGAGATGGAAAGGAGAATTTTTGCATCCAAATTTTTTTGGTAACTTACACAAAAGTCATTAGAAGAAATATGAGGTCTCCAAGAGGCTGCGAGTTCTAAGAGGCCGCAGTGCTATTATGGGTTTTTTTTTTGAAATTGTGCGTGGCACTACTAGTGCCACATCAGATTCTCAATAGAAAAAATTTTAATTTTTAATTTTTTAACTTACTTTTTAATTTTTTATGAAAAAAAAAAAAAAAAAAAAAAACTTTTGTAATGTTACAAGGCCTTGCGGCTGATTTGTTCTGACAGCCTTTTGGAGGGCTCATACTTCTCCTAATGGATGTTGGAATTTTTTTCTTTGTGGTATTTTTGCTATTTTTACATAGAAAGATGCTCAATTAATGGATCTCTATGAATACATTAGTCTATTTTGGCAACTTTGAGTCTTTGTTAATGATGTSMATTTGAGCCATAAAAATWACATCTTTTTAGATTTTGAGCCCATTTAGTAAAAAGAAGCTAAATAATACTCAAATTTGAAGTTTGAAAATTTACTTAAGTTAAATTTTTTATTGTCATTTGAACTYTSGGCCTATTACCATAGTATACTAGTTTTTAAACTATAGAGAAATGTGATAATTAGTAGTACTCCATGATATTGAATATAATTTGTATTTACTCCATGATATTGCACACTACATATATCAAATACAAATTATATTCAATTTTTTTTGAAATTATCACCATAGATGTACATTATAGTATATAATTTCATGGTATATAAACCAAAACTACTATATCACTCTAAACTAGAAAATCAACAAACTGTGGTTATAGGCCTAAAGTTCACGTTGCTATAAATGATTGAAATTTACTAATTTTTCAAAATTTCCAATTTGAATAGAAACTAAACTTCATAAGCTTCATTTCATTTGTTAGACTCAAATTTAGAAAATATCATTTCTATGGCTAAAATTCACATAAGCATAAATAGCAAGAAATGGCCAAAAAGGTTATTCATGGATTAAGCATCTTCTTCTTTAGAAAAGTTAATAATACTATAATGAAGGAATTTACAATACTGTTCTCTAAAAATGTACTCAAGCAACTTTTAATAAAACACTTGGATGAAAAAAAATGCATATCTCCATCCTACAGACTCAGGTGAAGTCATCCAAAGGGCGTTTTGTGTCCTCACCAACGTTTCAAAGATAACTAACATTAATCCTCCCCTAGGAAAGTATAATGCTTTGCTAGATATCTTGGAGGATTCTATCCTTTAAATCAAGCTGTTTGTTTGTTTTGTTTATTTTGTTTGTTACGTTGAGATCTCTCGGACCGTGCGTCCGTTGGTGGCGTGCTTGGTACCGTCGGAAAGCCCTCGGCGAGGAGGGATGCATAGGCTTGGTTTCGTGGCGTTCCAACCTACGGGGTGAAAGTTATTGATTTTTGAGTTATTTTTGGTTTGAAAAAATTAAAAAATTACTTTTACTTTTGTTTTGCCTGTGGCAACGGTACAGGGCACACTAGTGTATACGATAATTCAAGACTTGTACGGATATTAAGGGGACCTATACTAATTAATCGACATCTCACACTATATAAATATCTTCCTTTGTTGTACATCAATCTATCCTTTAAATCAAGTTTGTTTGTTTGTTTGTTTGTTTGTTTGTTTTGTTTTGTTTTGTTTGTTACGTTGGGATCTCCCGGACCGTGCGTCCCCCGGATGCGTGCTTGGTAGCGTCGGAAAGCTCTCGGCGAGGAGGGGTGCACGGGCTTTGTTTCGTGGCGTTCAGATCTACGGGGTGAAAGTTATTGATTTTTGAGTTATTTTTGGTTTTAAAAAATTTAAAAATTTCTTTTACTTTGATTTTGCCTGTGGCAACGGCACAGGGCACCCTAGTAGTTATTGAAGTGTCTGGTTGTACATCATGTTTAAAAAAACTACAGTTTTCCACTCTAAGTCTATTTAATTTTGTGGTCCCCTATTGAGTTGGAAGAATTGCCACATATGACACACTTATTCAATGTAGGAGTCTCCTTTTCAAGGGACCTTGGCCGAGTGATGAACAATAACTTAGCTTAGTGGAGTCTTGTAGCTAGACCTTGTTGCATGGCTGCAAGTGAGTTAACATGATTTGGCATGTGGTCCACGCCACGGAATGGCGGGCACGCTCTTCTTACCACACTATCCGAAGCTGATGAAGCTCCCGAAGCCACCATGCAAGCTCCGTCTCAATGCACTGAAAACCAGGAACGAGATTTTCCGAAACTTCTTTAATCTTTCTCCGTTGCAGGGTAACCCACCAAGTCACGTTCCTGCCTTCTCTCGCAAGCATGTGGACAAAAGTGAGAGACCAGCCCYGCGCGGGGCGGGAGTACAATCCACAATCCATGCAGCAACAACTCCCAGAAATTGCAATCCGTGCCGGAACATGCAAGCAGCTCCGTATGGGCATCGCATCCTCGGTGTAGTAATTAACAATTGGGTCGTGGAGAATTGAGAGAGAGAGAGAGAGAGATCGATTCTTCCGAGGTAGAGTACGCGGAGTAATAAGATTGTTTTCTGGCCTCGGTTGGGGTGAAGGTTTAGGGTACAGGTTCCTTCGACACGTAGTTTGACTGATGGGGATTCTTCTCTCCGATCCTCAGTGACGGATTCTGGTTTCATATGGAATTCGTTCGCTCCTCTTGATTGTATTCTTTGTGCGTGCAAGCGAGCGAGCGATGCTCGGAGTGGGAAGAGTCGATCAAGTGCACCCGTGTCTGTGAATTTTGGAAGCTTCTTCTGGAGCGGATTGGTGGCCATGGCGAGTGGAGAGGACGGGCATGTGAAGATGTGGAGTTTCGTGGCGATGGTGATGTGGTTGGGAGGATTCCACATCAACATCTTGGTGACCGTCCTTTGTATCTCCCATTTGCCCAGCACCTGGGCCATCACGTAAGACAAACCTTTGAACACTAATTGCTTGCTGTTTGTATGCGCTCTCTTCTTGCTGGCAAGGTTGGYGAAAAGTAGGAAACGGTGTAATTTTCCTTACAATTGCGAGATAAAACAAAATCTCGAAGGGGTCAAGCTTACTAAGAGGTCCAAATTGGGTCATGTTTTTTTAGCAGTTTTTAGCAAGTCATATGGAGAGTTTCTTTTGTACAATTCTACGTGTTTTTGGACCACGAGTGCTATGTTCTTCACTGATTTTGATTCTATAGAATTTGATCCATCTGAATTATATGGTTTTCTCAGTTTGATCAATTTGAATTGTTTTCTTCAATACCACGAATCCTTGGTTCCTTAGGGTTGAAGTTCGTTGGCAAAATGCTTCCGAATTGATTCGTCAATTGTGAATTTCAATGCATGCTTCTGAGAATCTCATTTTGAATTTGTGTTTTGCAGACTACTGGCGATCTGGGTGACGCTTTTGTTCCTTCCTGCTGAGTATGAGAGTCCTTTGGGATCAATGGTTGCCAGGTACCTCGCCATAAACCTTGGCGGGGAGTTCTTGTCCATGACCTCTAATTTTTCTGGAATTTTTGTGCTGGACATAAAACTCAYGAGAACGTCATGAATATTTTGAGGAATTATGGGCTTTGATCACTTTAATCTTGATTGCTTTTGTGTGCTTTGATTCAGATTTATAGTTAAACATGCAACAAATTACTTCCCAGTTAAGGTGATCTTTGAGGATGAAAATGCCTTTGATCCAAATCAGTCGTACGGTGAGCCTGTTTTCCGCACTATTGATTCTGCAATGGCGATAAGTAAATGTGACCGATTGCCGTTTCCGTCTGGCTTTAAAACACTTGTCAATGATGTGCAGTCGTTGGAGGTTTTGTGGATGCGCTTATATAATATGCAGACTCAATATCAAAATTTCGAATCGTTCAAATAGAAAAAAGTTAATAGAATAGGTGCTTTCTCTTGTGTAAGCCCGACTTCAAATGTCGAGAAAAAGAAAAGAAAAGAAAAGAAATCTCATAGTCACTCGAGTATAATAACTTTCCAAAAAGAGTATACAGAGAAGTATTGCGCGCTTACTGGAAGGCGAACTAAATTTAAAAGAACTCGATTGGTATTAATATAAAGCATAGTATAATTGAGGAGACTAAATAAAATTCACGGTCCTAGAAATTTAAATGGACTGCAATTTTCTCCTAATGAACTATAAAACGTTACTGTAATAACAACGAACAATATTTCCGAATAAAGCTTGGGGCTTGAGCTGATTTAGTAGCAAAGAAATTGCAACTGCCATTGTTTTTGTTTTGATAAGTTTTGGGGATGTATATTATTTGCAGTATTCACGGTTGAGCCACACTCAGTGCTCCCTCTTGGAATCGTTGCTTTGACTCCTCAAAGTGGGGTACTCCCAGTCAAAAAATTACGCGCTCTGGCAACTAGTGCGGTAAGATACTTGAAAGCCCAAACAAGACAGTGTGAGGAGTCCATGTTAGATCTTCCTGCAGTCTTCGAGTTTTCTTGATCGGTTGAGATTCTTGTTTGTGAGAGAATTTTGTCAAAATTTCAAATGCGTGATGATAGGTTTTCTGGACACCTGGAGTGCGACACATTTGGACATGGCTGGGGGTTGCACCTGTTTCAAGAAAATCCTTCACGCAGTTTCTACAGAAGGGAATCAGTTGCCTTGTTGTGCCAGGAGGTGTGCAGGAGTGTTTTTATTTGGAGGAGGGCCGTGAGGTTAGCAGTTCCATCTACTGAAATCTCTAGCCAGTCTCTTGGACTAGAACAATAGAAATGAACTGATAAGCCATGGTTTCTCTCATAATTTGGTTGTCCACCTGTCCATAATCCTGATGTAGTTGAGATATCCTCTAGTTGTGCCAAAAGTGGAGGTACGGAGCGTATGCAAAAAATGTAGCCGTGAGTCAGTAATATGTAGGTCAATTAAAATTGTTTAGCAAATTGGTGATTGAATTATCTACTTCTGGCAAGTCCTCTTGGGTCGTCTTGTCTCCTTTTCAATTGGAAAGTACTCGAAAACCCCATGAGTTTWAATGGATTTCTCTATTATTGACACAAACTGAAAACCACACCCAGCTGTTTGAGAGCTTGGGTGTTTAGGAAAGATATCTTAAAATAAATAATGTCGTGCTGATGTCCCTCGAATATGGGATCAATTTGTTCATAGAGTGGCGGATATTTGCAGGTGGTATTCTTGAAACAAAGATTTGGCTTTATCAAAGTTGCGATAGAATCTGGCTCGCCAATTGTACCAACGTACTGCTTTGGTCAGGTTTGTCTCTGCGCATTACCTGCGGTCTCTTCTCTCTGGTTAATCGATCCTGGTCTCTGCGTGATGATATTTTCCGATTTATTTGTTGAATGATGGTGCGCTTCAATGCACACACTGATGGAAGAGGGCYTCTTGCACCATGTCTGGTCAGAGCAAGTCTTACAAATGGTGGAAACCTACTGGCAAATGGTACAAGCAACTCTCTCGAGCTATTGGCTTCACACCTCTTGTGTTTTGGGGACGCTTTGGGTATAATGGCTACCCTCCCACCTCTTTTCCTCCTACAGTGTTCCTTTTTCCTCAGAATCGAATGAMCTTTCTATTTTGTGCATGCAGCTTTTAAAATCGTCGAAGTTAGACTCTAATATTTGAACTCGGACGAGTGAATGAATACGTATCCGGAAAGTAACCTTTGAGATTCACATTYGTTTGGTGTTGTTGCAGAGGACCAGTTCCGTTCCGAACAACCATGCACTATGTTGTGGGGAAGCCCATCGCAGTCACGAAATGTAGCAAACCTTCACAWGAAGAGGTACAATGCTTTTCTTTTCTGTTCATGCATGCCGGTTAACTTGTTCATAGCACCACACTCAATATCCCAGTTATCTGCGCTATTTCTTAGTAATGAATAAGTCGTTCATAGATGATATATGCGGCGGATAGACATGAACWGCTAAGGAGTCTTTTGAGTGTCTTGCAATATGCAGGGATTACTCTTTGTAATCTACTAGAGTGTGCTTGCAATTTTCGATCATCTTATTGCAATAAGTTCTTTGATGTTCAGGTAGCTTTGGTTCAAAGGCAATTTATAGAAGCTTTGGAGGYTCTATTTGAGAATCACAAAAAGGATCTAGGATTTGAGAACACCACTTTAGAGGTTCTTTGACAGAGTTGAAATTCATAGCACACTCTAATTGTCATTTTCACCGAACGACAACAATGGTGGATGATTTGTACAAGAGTTTGCAACTGAAGTTGGTATGTACAAAGCTAAACCCTCATAGTCCCTTTCGAATTAGTGGTGACTTGCAAACAGTTGGTATACTTGCATCCACCAAGCTTAGCTATCAAGGGCAAAAGATTACTTCATCTTGTCTTCGACACTGTAGTGAGCTAGTTAGTAGCACCGAGTCATCAAGTCATCTTTGGCACTGACTGAAACGTTTCAACTAGTGCTTGGGTAGGCATAGCTTGTAAATATTGTAAAGTTCCTGGTCTGCAATTTCTTGCAATCCAGGTAGAATATACTCACGTTTGAACAACATTCAATCGAGTACCGGTACCACTCGATTCTGAAAATTGTAGGTGACTATTGAAACTATTGTTGCCGTGTTCGTGTTACGTTTTTTTTACTAGTTTTCTGAAGTTCATTTATTTTGAGAGGGGTTTTCCTCTTGTTTTCAGCTATGTAAATCGCACATGAACTCTCTCATGGACGCTTCATGCGAGCAACTGTCTGAAGCGAAGTTGACTGATTCGGATAATCTCAAAGCAGCGGATGTCAAGACTGCCGTGGCTTAAAAATCAAGGTATCTCACAATCTCCTCTTACTCAGGATAAGCAGCAATTTGTTCAAAACTGTGCTTGCAGACTCTAACAGTGCCTCAGAAAAACCCTACTACCCTACTGACTTCAACCCGAATTAAAAACTTATCTAACGTCACGGGGCATTTAGCGAGAGTACAAATGAGACACTCCGTCACAATATGAATGTTCTTTTTCAAAGGCGAAATTAATGTAGTGCCGCTAATTCTCTCGAGGCTTCGGAAATGCTCTGCGTCCTTCCATCAAACCGTGAATAATCAGGCAAGCAATTGAAGACGGGCAAAATATGTTTACCATCAAAGAAAGCTTTGGCAATGGCCTTGTTGGCCGTGATGGAAACGTGGATACCATCGAAGCTCAGATACACGGCAGCCTTCGCATGGTAGATAGAGGTCAGATTGACAAGCTTGTCATCAACTTCACCAACTTGCCCACACCGCACATTTTCGTTGAAGTTGTACTTTCCGCCATAGCCGCAGGCTGCCATCAGCGTCTCCGTCACATCTGATCACAAATTGCAAGCATTCCAAGTACACTCAGAACTAGTCTTTTATGACAAACCTTTTAGCTCCCAAATTGATTCAGAGCATGACATATCGAGACGGATTCTCCAATCGCCTGTGTACACAACATCTAATAATCTCCAAACGCAGGGGTGATACCTGAACATGAGACAAAGGAGTTCATAGTATGAAGCCATCATTAAGTTGTCTTTCAAGTTGTTCGATTCCGTGCAAGAGACTTACTGTATTTCGGGGGCTCCCTGAGAATGTCGCTGTTGACACCGTGCACGTCGCCGTAATACAGGTCAATGGACGCGTACTTGGCTCTTAGTTTGATGATCTCCTCGTTAAGCATTCGGTTTTGTGTGTCGGTGATCAGATTGAGTTTTTTCAGACAGCCATTGAGATCATACTCGTCTGCAGAACTTCCACAGGACAGTACAGGGTTAACAGAGCAGGAATGCATTCCGGCGGTGCCAAGTTCACAAGCAAAATCTCATCTGCCGCCACCAAAAGTCTGGAACCCACTTGTCGATTAGAAGAAAAAACTTTGCAGATGTGGTCTTTGCAAATATTAGGGAACACAAAGCTCTGGCATATATTGTCACTTGTGGAAATGATCTTCGACGTCAGGAGCCTTCACTAGTTGAAATTGAGCTCAACATCGCAAAACAAAGTGTTAAGGATTCCTTGTCATGCCAATTCAGAGAAAGCTCTAAAATGGTTCTCGAGAATGTCATTAATAACGCAATAAGTAACATACTTAGTGCTATCTGAAGATATGCGGATTTTTGTTAGGCCACCAGCAGGTTGTAAAGGCCGGGAACTTACCAGCCGCGTCGCCGTACGTGTTTTTGTGGTAGTAGTAGTTGGCAAGACGAAGAACGTAACGTTGAAACCATTGCACCTGCACATTCAATGAGAAGGGAGTGTTGAAGCCATTGAAAGGACTCCACCCGGTGACATTACGTGCAGTGCCTCCAGCGGATGCGAAGTTTGTTCCGTACTCGAAGTCTCCGGCAATGCTCCGCAGAAAAGAGTAATTGGGGCGTCCTCTCACTCCAAACCCTGCGCATCAAACCAACACCAAAAAAACAGATCACAACCTCAGATTTTCGTTATTTAAATATAACAATCTAAATGTTAAGAAATTGACAACCTTCCATTCGCCAGTCCTGTACTGAATTTTAAAGCTCTGAGCACTTTAATGTCATGTGCATTATTACAATCAATTTGAAACACTCCTTTTAAACGACCATGACCATTAATTCAGTCACCATTAACCTTTCTAAAAGATGCTACTCTTCAGGTCATCCATGGGATCACAAAATGGCGACAAGTTTATAAGGAATATTTAAGAGTATTTCATTAAGAAAAATAATCTGTGGGTGTTGTTGGAGAGCGGATCAAGTGGTGAGCATGACCTATGAAGTCACCAAGGAGCTTGTCATCGCTCAAACGATCAGCGGCATGCTCGGGAAACTCGACGCCATAGGGGTTCACCTTCGGCACGTTGAAACTGATCCGGSAAGGCAGGAATGCTGTTGGCTACGTCGGTGAGGGAGTCGCCAAAGGAGTACACGGCCGGGTACGTGCAATTGGGCAGCGCGTCGGACCAAACTGGCGTTACTTGCATCAGAAAGCGTAATGGGTTAAATGGTTAGGGTTTACTTAGGGTTTACTTACTGCAGCGAGTAGGTTACCATTGTTGGCATAAACAGTCTTGTATGAAGAAACAAATTCACGTGTAGCAAGGTTGTCAGTAACCTACGGTCATCGCATTCTCACTGTCTTTTAGTGACCGGATTTCCAGTGACCAAGAAAATCCGGTACTTCCAGAGGGGTAGTCTGTAGCAGCGGCGACCTTGGCAATGGTGCCCCTAGAATCACYGGACGACCCCTGCCGGGCGAGATTTAGTTCATCGGGCTAACGGACATGACAACGGATAGGACAACGGATAGGGATGATTTCGAAGGAGTTCAGGGGTTGATTGATCATGTCCTTTTGGTTTCTAAGAAAAATTGTTGGATGGAGAGGTGGGGCGGGATGGCACTCACCCGGCCATTCTCCCAGCAATGGCGACCAAGGTCGACGCTGCTACAG
The DNA here is from genome assembly GCA_006891605.1 of Pleurozium schreberi. Lineage (NCBI taxonomy): Eukaryota > Viridiplantae > Streptophyta > Bryopsida > Hypnales > Hylocomiaceae > Pleurozium > Pleurozium schreberi. Next base: position 63,787 of record VACF01002297.1, read on the forward strand.
GTGTCCCCAATTCAATGCAAATTAGAGCTTGCAATGAACAGATGAATCTCACATTGAGTCTCACTGCATGCATTGAATCTCGATCGATCGGCACAAAACAGTGCCCGGGCCACGTACTGGCCGGCGGAGAGGACGATCGATCGGTGGGAGATCGAATTATGTCGGAAACATTATTGAACTGAAGGTGACCAGTCACATCAGCAGAAGAAACTGTGAGTCGTGGTCCCGCTAGCTAGGTCACCCACAGAATCATTTATTCCAGCATGAGACGACAGTCACGACACCTCACTCGATCAGCTAGCTAGGCTCACAATTCACACGCCTAAAATCAGTGCCAAGTGAGACGTCCGGTGGAACTGAACAATGCAATGAAAACTGGGTTCGAACGTCATTTCACGTACAGTACGCGCGATCCCATGGCCAAAGCGGGCCGGGGGGGGGTTGGGGTTGGGGGTTGGTAACGCTCAAAACAATCCACCAGCCGATGAGCATCGATCGATGTCTTGGAACTTGAAGACGGAATGATGTAACTACATGCTGATTTGGATTGGTTTCCAAGGTCGTGCAATCACCTGGTTTTCATCTACCTGTATCATTACTGCGCTAGCTACGTCGACACTCGACAGACAGTACCTGGTTTAGAATTCATGTAGTAATCCACAGATAGTATCAGCTAGTGTAATAACGGTCAAATCCCTTTACTTGGCGCATAATTTCAGACGGCGCCAAAAGTATGGCATTCAGATGCACAGAACTCGATCTGAARAACTAGGGCTGGTCCAGATCTGACTTCGGTTTCCCACTTAGAAAGATCTGCAGCCAATATGAGTGCCAATCCGTGCATCTGGAAGTATAGACAATTATTTTCGTTAAAATAGCGTGATTCTGGTGCCAAAAATTGTAACTTTCAGTCATCATCACAAAGCACTACGAACTATAGATTTTCGTTGCAGGCTGAATGCCCTGAAAAGTGCCCAAGTCGAGGAATTGACCRTTAATTTCACAGAGATCAAAATGTCTAGGCACTAAATCACCAAACACCATCGGTTGAGTAATTCAAAGGACGGTAAATTATTCATTTTTTCAAGAGAAAAACATAAACATCATGCTGTACTGTACATAGCTGCATGCTCTTCTCTCAGCTCGAAATCAAAGCGTCCTAAAAACTCAGGCAGATTATCTGCACAGGAAGTAATTGCTTGTAGCAAGCTACGAAAATCGCCTCTAAGAGAATTTCAGCTACTGTCGGATGGGGGCTTCAGGAACGTGTTATTTATGGTCATTAAAACATCTAAAATGTGCATGAAAACAACTGAGTGATTGGAACTGCTGGAAACTCTCCCTTCGAGAGTTTGAACCATTGCCGACACGGGGACTCTGCAATRGATGCTTCAGTATCGTGCATCCCAGAAAGTGAAATCAGGGGAGCAGTTTAGCCCAAGCGCAGGGGTGATGTAATTGCCATTCAGAAATTCAGTAGCCACAGCCTTGTTGACTGTATTCGAAGTGTGGATACCGTCCCAGCTCAAGTACCCAGCTGGATTAGCACAATAACTGTTTGTCAAGTTTACAAACTGAAGGCCGACAACACCTGCGTTGCCGCAGGTCACCTTCGAATTGAAATTGTAGTACCCGCCCACTCCACAGCACGCCTTCAAAGGCTCAGTAACATCTGTGAATACACAGAATTAGCAAACCAATTAATTAGTACAGTTTAAAAGGCATTCAAATCACAGTAAATTATAACCCCTGGCATCTTTTCATATGCTGAAAGAATCGCCATATTCACTCAACAACGGCAAAGCTTCTTGAAAGAAATGGGCACCTAGACTCCAGGTTGCCGTTACCAGACCTAGTTTTTAGAGCTTTGCCATTTGAGTGTCACAATTTTGGCTCTCTAAAACACGCCAGGCTAGRATTACTTAAATTAACAAGTTTAATTTAACAAGACTGTCTACATTGGAATAAATAAACCATTAAGTTAATTGCAGGGCATGACTTACTGTAACTCCGGGGATCTGTGAGCAAGTTGATGTAGACACTGTGGAGGTCGCCGTAGTAGAGGTTGACGTCAGGAAACTTGGCCCTCAGTTCGATCACAGATTCCTCGAGRAGGGCGTTGTGATTGCTCGTGATTCTGTTGATTTCCTTGTAACAGCCCCGGCTGTCATAGCTATCGGGAGAGTTGTCGGGAAACAAGGTGAGCATGGCAGGAATGCATCCCAGTGGCGGCAGATTTATCACTAACAGGTCGCGTCCCCCAAAAGCCACAATCCCCTGCAAATCAAAACAGAGGAACTGACATTCATTATCTTCAATAAATTTGAATCGTAAGGCGCCGCTTACCCAATCCTAGTGAAATAAAAACTTGGGCCCGGAATGGAGCTTGAAAACCCAAGAATGGGTTTTAACTTCAAATTTGGATCTCGGTACGTACGTCCTGGTCAAGAAAAACTCACACAATGCCCCTTTTGGTTTAGTGCTTTTTAATTGGATTTGCTCGAGAGTTTTTCTCCGTTAGGGTTGGCGTGGGAAAATCATTGAAGAAAAAAGACTGAGTGTCTGGTTCTTACCTCGATAAGATCAACAATGGCTTGCACCACGGGGTCCACGAGCTGCAACGTTTCTTGAGGAGTCAGAGCGGAGTCGTAGAGACTGAAGAAGTAATCTTGGTAGCCAGCGTAAACAACATATAAGGATGAATTCAGTGTTGCGATTGTGGGCAGGCTCTGCACAACAACTACGTAACCCCACCCAGGTGACAATATTCCACCAAAACAGAAATCAATTATCAATAAAAAATGATGTCACAAAATCAGAGAGTCCGGAGGTTGAACTTAGATACATATTAAGGAGTACCGTAGATAACGTTTGTGAAAGTATCTTTCTTTAGAACAACATGTCGAGCTGCCACGGGAGTAGCAACTTGAGCAAGGTATGCTATTTCAAATTAAAAGCTTTCACATTATTGTACAAAACACTCAGTTGTTGGATCCAGTTCAATCATGCATGCTCAATCAAATTCTCAGGACACCGTAACTTCAAAGAGGAATACCAATTACGAGCATAAGTTAGTTATAACCTCTACACTTAATGCAAATTAAAGAGCTCCATTGAAGTTGTATATGGATCAGGGAACATGAAAGTAGAGTCTTCCTCAGCCAGGAGCTCTATTTCCATCATCCAGCTAGAATAACCATAATGTATGCATCTCGTTCCTCAGTCATGCTCCATTAATTAGCGATCTCCTACGGAGGACACCATGATAACACTAGGCTTTAAAGAAGGAGAAGATTGTGAGAATTTAACCATGAACGAAATTCATATCTACTACAGGTTCGCCATTTTCACTTCTACAGACATGAACTCCATTAGTAGGTGTTAGAGCTAGTCCACAGAAGAAGTTAAGCAATTTCAGAATGCATTCCAAAATTTACAATAGGTAACTTAATAGCTAGTACTTCCCTTAAACAAGGAGGTCCTTCAGAATTCATGAATGAAACACACGAGTAAAGAACTAATCGACTTACTGACGGGGTCTTGGTTTTCATAAAAGGAGAGACGCACTTTGAACCGCACCAGCCACTCCAGTTGCACATCCAGTGAGAACGGTGTGTGGAATCCCGCGTCTCTTGTCCACCCAGTGCTGGGCCTGGCCGTGGCCCCCGAAGCCGCAAAGCTGACGCCATACGTGAAATCCGAGCTGGTGCCTCGCAAGATGGGGTAGATGGGGCGCCGCCGAACGCCGAACGCCAAGAAGTCCACCAGCAACTTGCCGTCACAGTACCGGTCCGCCGGGTGCGTGGGGAACAAATTTCCGTTCGGAGAAAGCTCCGCGTTCGCAAACTGCGACGGAAAGGCCGCAATGCTGTTGCCCACGTCCGACAGGGAGTCGCCGAAGGAGTACACGGCGGGATACGAGCAGTTTCGCAGCGCTGCCGAGATTGGGAGAATGCAAAAGCTGAGAATCTGGAGCATCCATAGCACTGATGCAAATCTTCCCCTCATGCTTGCTTCCATTGTGATCCCCTCAACTCTTCGGAATTTCTGGAAGAAAAACTCTCAAGGATCTGCAGTCACAAATCCAGTAATCGTTTGGGTTTGCTGGACTCGACAAGTTGCAGTGAAGATCGATAACCACTGTAAGTGAAAATATTTTGTGACCTCTCAACATATATGTCAATGGTGTTCAATTGTCAATGCGTTTCGGGCCAGTTTATATGTAACTATGCACACAAGATAAGTCGTCGTGATTTYGACTTAAAAGAAAGGTTGAGGTTGATGTGTCACCAGCTCTTCTTTGGGCAGTACAACGTTTGTCTGAATTATTGTTTTAAAGGGAACTTGGAAGTGGACGGGGTGCACGCTTTCACATGGTTTGGAGCTCGGGCCATTCCATWACAATTGCTGTCACCTCTGTCTCGTTCTTTTATCTGCTGGCATGGGTGCAATCAAAGTTCATGCTTTGCCAAGAGTTGACAATTCGCTTCCCATTCTGCAAGTCAAGCTTGCATTCAGCGGTCTCGGACCCTCTGATGTCAACACTTGTTGGATATGAATTTCAGAGACTGAGGAGATTAATTTGTTGCTGGAGCTTCTGCTTTTGGGTGACGCGCGCAGGATGTCATGCAATACGATCACAATTAATCTCAGGGTGCACTTATGCCGTAGAGGACTTCCTTGAAAATCATTTTCCAAAGTTCCTTATTGCTTCTTGTAATCAGTGTCAAAAAATGGGCCAGGGTGAACTGACCCCCTCATTGCCCCTGTCACAAGGTAAATTAATGTACAAAATTGTCCCCTATTTTATGCTGTGTCAATTTTGTATTTCTTCACATTCCCTAGCTAATTTGGGGCCTCTTGATTGCAAATATGAATTCAGAATTTGGAAATTTTGTCATATGTGGCAGATAAAAGAATTCCAGTGTTTTTCCCAGGGGTAAGAAAAGGGGCAATGAGGGGGTGAGTTCACCTTGGTCGTCAAAATTGACTTGCTTGATAAGAAAGTTTGCAAAAAGAAGGGAAAATTAGCAATTATAGAAGTAGTCTAAATTAAATATAAATGTCTATTTTCAACTAATAGATGGCCCACATCACGACAGTGCCCAACACGTGCTTACCAAAATACAGACCCTTCTGAACTCATCCCAAACATATTGTCATCCAAAACGAGATCCACAAAAATGGACCATACCCATTGATAGTGGAGACAGACCCATAACTGCAATAGGAGAAATGAACAAATGATTTGACCTTACCATTGAAAAGATTATAATAATAGTCAAATCCGTAGGATAATCTTTCAATTTTGGGAAGCCAGATTTAAGGCGCTAGGGCGCTCAGGGGGTAACAGAAAAAATTGCAACATTGCTGTCCAAAATTGCACAAGACGGAGTCCACAGAGACTGACTTCATTATCCGCTTGACAAAATGGGAATTGGCTATTGAAAGTCTTTAATGTCAATGACAGTAGCTTGTAATTACATTTTAGTTGTGTGCACTACAAGATCCAACTGACTCAACAATGTTGTTCAATCCTCGCAAGAGGCGTACTTCCAGAGTGTTCAGATGTCGTCAAGAATTTCCCGTAAGCCAAATGAAACTAAATTAAAGAGAGGCACGCCCTTCGCTGGAATCTAAGGCAAGTGCAAACCATAAAAAAAATAAAAATCAATTTGTAGTTTCAGAGATTATCATGCACCAAATTATCCTTACTTGACAGATGAGCTTGCAATCAATTGATGTACTACACGTGCAGTGTGTACGAATCTGCATATTTTAATCATGGTCTTGAACGTCACTTGAATGCAGGATACTTTAAAAAACAAATAGAGAAATGCCCGCTGTAGCCGCATTACAACTGACAAATTCAGTTTGGAGGCTGTCCCGGCCAGCAGCCAGCTTCTTCCACTAACTTACCATTCTCTGTTTTTATAAAAAATGCATCCTTCCCGTGTCCAAGGTGCATAATTACTTTGATTTGCCATTTGTATGAACCATCTGTCTCAACATTCAACGTGCTCAACGACATTAATTGCTTCTGTCAGCAGAATAGCTACTGTAGGATAGTAATCACAGATTTAGAATTCTTCATCTTGGATTTAATTTGCACTTTCTTTGCACGACATCCCAATAAATTCAGATTCCCGACCAGTAAACCACGTTGCGGAAGAGCTCGACGTGGTGCTCTTCGCGAAATCGCCGCCTGTTCCTCGTAACACGGCGTAGATGGGACGACGACGTCTCCCTCACTCGAAATGCTGCATTTGCATACGCAGCCACGCACACACAGATGAAATTGCTCCATCAGCCTGCCATGGGATGACGGGAGCAATGTCGAAGCTTGCGAAGCCCTGGATGACGTTGGAGGTTGCGGAGCTGCGTGAATTGAACTTGGACAAGGACCGATGAGACGTTTTTATGAGTTCGATAAATCAGCTCCTTCCTAAACAGCAATTCTATCATTTAAGAAGCTAGAATGAATCAAAGTGGCTTACAGTACAGTACAGTGGCTAATTTGGCCAACTGGGCACATTCCACTGGAGTTACTAATCTCTTTGTAGCATATTGGTGGTGCTCTATGAAGCAGCTTACACCAGCGTCAGATCAGCATTAGAGAAATTTTGAACTCTCCAGAAGGCGATGCACTCTGCGCTCCAGATGGTGATTTATTGATCGCGATGCACTCTGCGCTTCAGAGTTTCACGAGGACACAATTTCTCCGTTGCATCCGTAAGGAAATTCATGATGAAATTAATCTAATGTTTAGAAATTAAATGCGTTCAAAACTGAAGTAAACGCGGGGGACTTGACTGCTGTTCACTTTTCTGTGCAATGACTTGCATTTTTTTCCCACAACCACCACCARAAAARCAGACACAGAAGTACAGAACTGTAGTGTGTAAACGAAAAATCAAACTAGTATATAGCACAGGTAAACCAAGAATCATTTCATTTAAGATATATGCACGATTCAAAACCATCCTCAGGAAGCAAATTTGGAACACAATGAAAAGGATTATCAACTCTACACTCTCCTCATTACATGAGGAAGCGTTGTATTATTTGCAAAACTTCAAAACTCATTTCATACAAATGAGACACAAAAGTGTCAAATTTCGACTGCCAGCTTTTCAAACACTCTTCTTCCAATCTCTTCTCAACTATCAAAAAACATGGAACTGATGAACTGTACATATTGTACAAAATAAGATAACTCACGATCATCTACTAACTTCAATGTAACCATCTACCTGAAGAATGTCTCACGAACCTCTAAACAATCAATTCACACTCTCTTCCAACTAATAACTTAGTAGGAACATCTACGGTTGCCAGGTCCTCGCGTTTACACTCAATTAGATGCTTAGCAGTTATCCATCTTCTAGATCAATATGTACCTGCAGTCAATGGAAGCAGTTTGAGATAATTCTCAATAAAAAAAATCATTTTCATAAATTCTTTGATGCGTTAGAATCCTCTTTCAATTGCCAACAAAAACATCAATAAAAATATAACCAGACTAAATAATAAAGGTCAACAGAAAAAGTTCATACCTTAGAATAAGTCCGTTAAAATCACTTGGGCAAGCCCTTCGGACTCTCTTGGGCATGAATGTGAGCGTAWCGCTGCTTCTTGTTGCGATGGTTGGCAAGAATCCATGCGACCGTCAACAAGGTCAAAGCAATGGACAAGAGCAGAAGTGGAATCCACAAGTTTCGAAGAGCAGACTTGGTAGGGCTACATCGCTGCGTCACTATGGTGTTGAAAGTATTGTACACGAAGKAACAGTTCGTCAAACTTGTTATTGATGGGATGATATTCACGAGGCTTTGCCCACCTGCAGGAAGAAGAAAAGTCAGTCAAAAGTTGAGAGATTCACACCCCAGCTTAGATCAGCCCCAAGTTGTAACGTAGACAGCGAAAAGTTGGAAAAGGTTACAGGAACCCMAATAGAACAGGTTCTGCTTTTAAATATGACGAATACGAAATTATTTTTTACCACTGTCCAATTTTAAATAGTGGTTGTAACGCACTTCAAATCTACAATTCCAAGTTTACATGAATTATCGTTATGGTTCAAAGAGCTACACCCTTAGACCTAAACCAGTAGCTGAAAAACTCGAAACAGCAACACCTCTTCAATTTGTATTAAACCTCAACCGTATTTCTCCCAAATTTTGCAGAAAGAAAACGAGAACTGAGAACGCAACTAAAAAAAAATATATATATATTATTCAAATCCAACGCTTACTTGTGGCAGTTGACCAATTGGAATCGTCCCCGCTGGACAAGTACTTGAATACGTGTAATCAGGGGCTGGACCAATTGGATCGCATACACTAGGAATTGTAGAAGTTCGGCCTGCGCGGGCACTTGTTTGTTGTATTTGAGTAACAATACTGTTGGCCTGTCAATCAAGGGATACCCCAACTGTCAGATGGAATATATTTTGCGGCTTTGCACAAGCTACAGCTAATTTCTTAACGCAGAAAACGAACTCAAAAATGAAAATATCCAGTCTTAAAGCTAAGATAGAAAAAAAATTTCCAGTAAAATATTTAGATTGTTGTAAGAACTTGCAGAAAGAATGTGTCTTATATTCATGGAGAGATCTCTTTACAGTCCCCTTGTCAGATGAAGCCCAAAGAGTGAAAGAGAATGCTTGAAAGCTCGTTCGCACCTGCACAATAATATTATTGACACCCTGTCTGGCAACATTTGATGCAGAACTTGCAGTAGCTAAGTCCACACAAGGAAGTAGATTATCGAGAGTGGTATTCGCGGGAGCTTGTAGATACTCGCTGAAAGCTTGGCATGTATCCGAGGTTACGCTGCAATGTCAATACCATACCCACGTCAGACTTGCAGAAGCTTAATTCCAGAAAATTATGCATAATAAGAATTACAAATGCAATCATCCCTGCAAAAGAATGCTTTAATACCCAAACATTGACTCACATGTGTATGTGAATACGTCAATTAAAAATGACGAATAACAGAACAGAAATGATAGGGAGAGTAATTTACGTACTTATTAACAGCGAAGAAAAGGCCGAATAARACCCAAGTCAACATCGTCATTAGCCATCCAAGTAAAATAACCCTGTTAATCATGATTTACAACAGTATTTCAGTGTGAAGTGATTTCAAATCCTCGAAAAATTTTCCCTTGTGCAAATTTCTTAGAACACTGCAAGGACTTCCCAAGCAATTCTAGGGCACAAAAAACTTTGAAACGACTTGATTGACAGGAACAACAAGCTGAATTCAGGCGTTGAACTCACAAGAACAATATMGTTCTCCATCCCATGAAGGCCGACACTGCAAGTGCAACAATCACAATGTCAAAGACGAATAATGTTTGAAACCAATATATGTGGAACGAAAACAAACTAATAGATAATTCTGAGAGTCCAAATGATCACAAGTTTATATATAAAGGAGATGAAATGAATCATTTAGAAAGTTATAATGAAGCTAGCAAAATGCACTCATGAAAAGATGAAATCAATCCCGAAGGCTTTCGAACAAACTGTCCGAAGGTAATTTTTAATGGTAGAGATGTGTTTAGATGGTTACTACAGCAACAAGGTTCCGTATATTACCTAATCCCACAATGACGAGGGAGAGAGTCACTGCCAAAATAACAATCAAAGCAATTTCTCTGCAATCAAAGAAGCAAAAAATAATCAGATTCATATGCACTAGTCGACCATCGCGGTCGAAAACCATTGTAATCTATGATCATAGGCTTAAGATGAATACAGAGAATGCTCACACAATCAAACCAGGTGAATGCCTCAGAAGTCGAAATTAACAATTGAAAATAAAAAAATGAAACTCACATTCCATTGATAAGTCTATTAATCGTCCGAATGTTGTCACCAACGTCCTTCGTGATGCTGTCAGCTTGTTGATTGAGTTTAGTCACAGTTGAGCCAATTTGATTCAACCCAGCAATATTGTACTTACTAACTAACGCATCCACCTTGGTTAAAGTGGAGGACACGTTGCGAACTGCACCTGTAGCATCATTTGCAGAATCGGATATGGAATCCCTGACACGAAAAGCTTGCGTATGAAATTGTCTGTTGCGTATGAACAGTGTAATGATGCATCCTCTGCACACAGACAAGAGTCAAAATTAGCAAGTAAACAGTGTCCCGGATGATACTCGGCAAACTACCAATGCAGATACAAACGTCTCCGCAATCAACATCGGCAGACTGAAACCATGTCAAATCATCAAAGACACATGACATTCTTCGGCCATTCAAAGCCTATGACTTGACAGATATGAATTCTTTAGTTACTGCAATAGCTATTGCGTAAAATGGAAAAGCAGAACAGCGTTATCTTCAAATRTAAGCAAGACAAATGACCTTGACAGAGTYAGARAAAATAAAACCCGGMGCAATRGGGAGGRCAAAACCATACATGGCTAARAGGGACAGAAGCAGCACGAGAATTCGAGGRATCCAATAATAAAAGGATTTGTGAGGCTCCGTCGACCTCTGGCGACGGCGGCAACAGAGCTTGCAGCATGCGGCCAAAATGAGGAGAGCTCCMAGAAGCAGCAATGCCACAGCGATGGCRAACCCATAAACACCCGTGTATATCRCTGACTGCAATCACGTCAAACACCGCATTCTCAATGAAGGGACATACTCATAATGGAAAGAATGGGAGGCACATGTACAGTAAATGGAGATATATCGTCAGTTTAAGATACAACAACAGAGGGAACAGGTTAATAAAACAGCCATTGTAGGTTACAGCACTAGTTAAAGTGGTGGATTTCGGAGCGCCAAAACGGGACTCTAAAAACTCTGAAAACTAGCACTTCAAAATGCCCTTAGCTTCGAAAACTTGGACTTCCAAGTGCCATTCGCTTTARAAACTAGGGTTTACAAGTGCTCAAATGGGTTTTCAGTTGGTATACCAAGCACTGAGCTCGAGAATCTATGATTTGTATAGATATCGAATTCAGATCTCAGTCGGTCGARTCAAACTCGGCCTTCAACACACCCGCCAAATTCCGTGACATTTCGCCAATTAACTAATATAGGTTTGGTTGAGAACAATCCGAAAGGTCAGCGCGCATCAAGTATAAGTGATTGGGATGATTTTCACGACTTTTGAGAAGCTGGCCCTCGCTGTACACTGAATACTTACAGTAAATAGCATATCTTTACGACTTGGCGCATCGAGTAAGAATGACATACCGCCCAGTAGTGTTTATTCTTCACGTCATATCCTCCTCGGTACTTACGGAAGCTTTTCAATGGATCTCTGCGATCTCCACGCACAGCTAATAGACGGGTCGTGTTCGATGGTTGAGTCTGCAACAGTCGCCTCCTTCCGGAATCTGCGAGCAGCAAACACGTAAGAACCATTTTAACTATTTCAAATATTTAGGATTTTAGCATCTACACTTAGCTCGTTAATAGGTTGCATTAATTATTCAATCTGCCTAAGCTTTCCTTCTGTCGTCAAAGTGGTAGTCTTGACTGCGTCCAACGGTCCAAATAACACCTCATTGCTAAAATCAGGTTGTAGAATGTAGCCAAAAATCTATTGCCGACTCGATATCACTAACAGTTATCTTCTTCAAAGAATTGGTCGAATGGAGGAATTTCAGGAAAGATTCAACAAATCCTACATCTGTAAGATCTCAAAACCACGGTTGAGAAAAAGTTCAGCCTTGCGAATCTCCCCTACAAGCTCTTGTGAAACAATTCGCGTCTGGGTAACAGGGTACTATACGAAGTCAACAGAAACGGAAACCTTCATTCGGGAGTMCTGACAAACGCCAAAACGTACTCTATTACGCTGCTCGATTASTAAGATGATTCAAAATAATTGTTGGTTACTACGACACGTGATGGCTACAAGTAGGAGTGGCTTGCTGGCCTGGGCTTTAGCGGCCAACTAACGGTGAGAAAGAACGAAGTAATTTATCGAAACCTTGAACCTTTACAAAACCATAAACTCTTCCAAGAGATTCCACTTCGTCCAAATCCTCTAATGCAGGAGTAAATTGACAAAGTGTCGTGCAAATTGCTTTGCTAATAGCCACACTGAAGAGCAAGCAACGCGATTCATTCATACTAACAACCATGGACATTCAACTTTTCCAGACGTTTCGACCACATTCCCTGCTACACAACCAGATTGCCGAAGTCTCCTGCAAATTGACATTCTCAAGAGCAACCAATGATCCGCATCATACCAAGAACATCTCCGAACTGGAGCTGCTGCTGATGATTCCCAACCTCGGCACTCCCCTGCAGTAGAGGAGTCCCTTCGCTCCGACTGACGTACACTACGACGGCACCATCGTCAGTCGCCACACGCTCATCTCCGAAGACTCTTGCATCCACYAAAGCTCCAGGCGACAACACTCGCAGCAAAAGCACCAGTGACAAAAGCAGCGCCAGCCTCCAGCTCGTCCTTGAGTCACAAAATCCAAGTCCACAGGAGGAAGCTTTCCTATTCTTAAAAGTGGACGTCTGTTGCGCAGGACTGACGTCCATGTCGATTGATTCCGCACTCTCAGGGATTGGGAACCTGAGAAGCATTCTGAGAATCCTGAGAATCCTGAGAATCCTGAGGGTTCTGTAAAATTCAAATCCCTTCACACTGAAAGCACTGGATACAGAAGACCGACGAACTCGCCCACTTCGCCTTCTTAGCGTCTGCTCACTGAAATCTGTATCCCGAGCTTGGCAACAATTACATCTCAACACAAGCAGTACGGCAGCGAACAATAGGACATCACCCAATTTTGCRACGAAAGAAGTAGAGACTGCGCACTGACGGATTCAGAGCATGATCTGCAGCAGCTGGGYGTGATTCTGGAGCTGCATGAGATCGAGCTTGAAGGCGTGTGGGGGACTATCAAGGCAAGAACGGCAGTACATCACCAGAGGTCTGGTCATTTTCCCTATTATACAGGCGGCTGAGGGCTAGGCACCTGGGAGTGGTCGGTTAGTGAGTTACTAATTCGGTTTGTGAGTAGGTTTAGTGGGGGGGGGGKTTAGGCAAGTTGGAGAGAATTCAGGCTTTGCGACGCGAATGGGCTGTAGCATTCAGACGAGTGTCTTGCTTCCGGGACCACCCAARTCCCAAATCCCTGTAGAAGTCCCTGTAGAAGGGGGCCATGTGGCCRAATGGATGAAGTTCATCCATAAAATAGACGGAATTTTATTCTTAGGGATGTGAAATGCGGTTAGTGAGGGGGGAAAAATTTAGAAAAACAAAATAAAATATTATATTTTTCCTAACTTGAAGGTGCTCCAGTGCTCTTTCTCAGCCATTTTCATCTTTGGAAAAAAAATTATGTTCGTTACACTTGCACAAAGGTAGTGCATTTTGACCACATGTAGAAGGTAGGCAGCTCACTACTTTAGAAAATATCTTAGTGGATTTATATAACTTTAGTATAATTCCTTAAATCCCATCTTTAAGCTTCTAGTATGCATTCTCAGCCAAAATAGTACTGAAATCCTTCAATATGCCTAGGTAGACATCTAATCAAGGGCTGTTTAAAAATTATAAAATAATTTTTGTGAATGCAAAAGATCATTCAATGTCTAAGTTTACTATATGTACCTTTATTTCAAATCCATATAAAACTGACATACAATACAAAAGTTATGAGCAAAAAAACACATGTTCAATGCCAAGGGGACTAAAAAAGAAACAAGTGTATTCTGCAATCACCCCAATAAGGTTTATTGTATTGTGGTCCATCTTTGTGTAAACCAAATTTTGTGTAGACCAAACTTTGTGTCATTCTACACTCATAAAATCAATAGGCAATCACTAGAGATCCAAAGTTCAAATTGCAATTAATATTTTTTTAAATATTATTTCAAGTTTTCAAATTTAAGCACAAATTAGACCTGAAAATTTTCATTTCATTAGTTGGGCATAAATTCAAAAAAAACATAATTTAAAACTAATTCAAAGTTTGCATAAGTTGTTGAATCTTCAAAAGCTTTGTAATGGTTTCCAATGTTTTTTTTATATTGACCTACCTCTTCTATCCAATACTACTAAAAATTTGTGAAGGAACTGTGATGTTAATGAATTTATGAAGAATTTGCAAAAACATCCAACTAGAACCTAATTTGAACAAAAAATTGCTTTTCCGTTTTTTTATTTCAAAACCAAATATAATTTTACTAAAAAAAATTACTTGATTAAGGTGTGTTTTATTTGTCGTTTTCAACATTTGATATATTTTTTTTGTGCATTAATACGTGCTAGAAACTTTATCAAGGTAGCTTCAAATAGTAAGAATGAAGTATGGAACCTATCTTGGTAGTTCAAAAAGGGCTAGCTAGTTTTCAACATGTGAACTTTGAGTTTTTAATACACACTATTTAGGCTCATTAGTCTAAATATCTTTACCACTTGGAATGAAAGGACATCCAAACCACAAAATAGGGATTCAATTTAGAATGGTTAGCTGTACTAATTTAATTACTTAGTTTTAGCTTCCAAACTCAACAGTTTCCCAAAGTTTAGTTTCGTTCAAAGTGATCAAGAAATGGCTTAAAAGATTGTTTGATAGATATTATAATTGGGACTTGTATTTTGAGAAATAAGTGTAGTGGTGTATGAAATTTGTCAATGATCTCGAATTAGTGGCCAAAAAATAATACCAATGCACTAGTAGAAAAAGGTGCGTACAACAAGGCAATTGGCTAAGGAAAGTGATGCCCATAACTACATATGTACCCTATGTAGTTTTGGGTATCACTTTGCTCACCAATTTCCCTCATTGCAAACACCTATTTTTTTTCCTTTCTTATTAAGTAATCTTGTGGCAAGGTTCTCAACAATATACTTCCTTTGTTTCTAAATATTATTGGTGTTTCCTTTGTGAAACGGGCATTCAAATGGATGACAATCAGATTCAAATCAGAGTGAAGGTTTCACGACTTCCATTTAGTTCATAGTTTCTACTACAAGACTCCGCTTTCTTGTTTCCAAATCCGTCCAGCCTAACTTACACTAACTAGGGAAACTGGGTTGCATTAATTTCTCGACACTCCACACTATATAAATATTTTTGTTACTATACAAGAATGCACTATTTTTGACTATTAGTTATTGGTGGAGTTGGAACTCATGAACCCCCATGTGTGCAAATGGAAGTATTTGTAGAAATATTTGTTGACTTTGATGACTAGTAGAGTACCTTTCTCAGCGTAAGGCAACCTAATTCCACGATTTAGTGTACACTAAATAGTGAAATTAGGTTGCCTTTACAATTAGGTTGCCTTACGCTGAGAAAGTTACTATATAAGCCATCAAAGTCAACAAATATTTCTACAAATACTTCCAATTCTACACATGGAGGTTCATGAGTCCGAACTACACCAATAACTAGTTCAAAAATAGTGTATTCTTGTACATGTACAGTAAATATTTATACAGTGTGGAATGTCGAAAAATTAGTGAGGGGCAACCTAATTTCACTATCTAGTGTAGCTTGATTGAGTGTACAGTAGCCCCGTACCCAGCTGCTCGTCCCCAGTCTCACCTTCCAGTACAGGTATTAACTAATGAAGGCAAATACAGAAGAAACTGATGCAACATAGAAAGCAAGAACATCAGGAAAGTGAATCCTTGACAAGTACAGGTCCTTCACCTTCACAAAACTCCAGAAAAAAATCAAATGAGTCACATATCCATCAATCGTAGCATTTCTGCATAAGTTGTCCTACATGAGGTTGGTCGACCCATAACCTATTGTCCAAATATGGACTAGCTAGATCTGGAAATAAGAAAGATGGCTACTATAGACAAGCAAATATCACAATAACCCAGACCTAACAGAGTATCCTTCGGGTCCTGCCAACCACAGCAGAAAGAGCTATCATCTACATTACAAAGAATTCGAAAACCTATGTTGCGCCTGCCAAAGCAACGCAGATAGTGATACACGAGGCGACACCATTCTGAGAGGAGTCGTCCTATTCAGTATATTTCTGTACAAATAGTGTAGTTCCTCACTGGTAAAACGACATTGACCGCTGCTCAATTCGGTGGTTCCAGCCAAAGCAGCGAGACAAACTGCCAAACCAGTCCTCGGTTTGGTCATGCTTATTCACAGTGGGCATGGGGAACTCACTCATGGAGATTCGCATGGACTCGCCTTTGCACAACTGCTGCCTTTTCTTGCCGTCGAAGGACACCCAGGCGTTGCTTCGCGCATCGTCAGGGACCTTCAGCTCCAGAAGCGCAGAGTCGGGTAGAATGACAGGCCGGAAGGACAGCGAGTGAGGGCAAATGGGAGTGAACAGCATGCAAGGTACGTTTGGGTGCACCATGGAGCCTCCTGCTGCTGTGGAGTATGCAGTACTGCCAGTGGGAGTGGCCACGATGACTCCATCCGCTTGCACCTTCGTGATGAGCCGAGAGCGTTCATAGCACTCGATCTTGCAGAGATAAGGGTTGGATCCCCGGTCCACCACCACTTCGTTGAGCACTTCAAACACCTTGCCAGGAATGGGTTCTCCATTCCGAAAGAGCTCACACCGGAGTCTCATGCGCAGCGTGATATAAACGCCACTTCCATGAATGATAGATCTCAAGTCCATCTTAAAAACCTCGAAGGGATGCGCTGTCAGAAACCCGAGTGAGCCCAAATTGAAAGAGATAACAGGAGGTACAGCCTCGCGGAACAGATTGGAGGCATGTAGAATCACTCCATCCCCGCCCAGACACACCACAAAGTCCACCATCTCGTGKAGCTCACTGCTGTCCTGGTTGTAGAATGTCTGCACAAAGCCATAGCCCGGAAGCCTGGCAAACTCATCGTGCACGTCAGGTTCCACCATCACGTTCATGCCTTCCTGGTGAAACAAGTATGAGGCCACAATTTGGGCCTGGTCCAGCAGCTCATTTCCCAGTTTCTTCAGTAGCAACACGGTTTTTGGTGGGGTTTTCCACATGAGCATTTGCTGTTGCGTGCTGGGATGAGTGAATGCGAGAGTGGACTCTTTTACTCGCTCCCGGGTACACGAGAACCCGTCAGTTCGGACTAAGTACATCTCGGCTTTGCGTCTGGATTGAACTCTCACAACCCCTGTCGTACTTGCGCACATATCTCCCTCCATTTCAGGCGTATTGTCTTCAGATCGTCCTTGGCTCTCGCCAGAGTCAACTCTGAACAATGCGCCATTGCTTGGTTGCTCACTACTCGAGGGAGTTTCTGCGTCAACCGTTACGGCGCCATTCGTATTATTCCCATTACTTATTTTTTCACCAGTTCGATCATTCTCTGCGCCAATTTGTCGGTTGAGCCTCCAATTCTCACTCGGCTTCACGGCGGCACCCGGAGCTGCCCGAGGAATACCTGGACCATCTAATCCCCAATGCCCAGCCGGCCCGGAAATCAAACCCATTCGGTCCCTCCTTGCTGTAGTTGTAGCTAAATCGTCTTTTCCAACGATTGGCCCGGTTTCCTGAGGAGTCGTCTTTGGCCGCCTCATGAACTGCGACATTGAATTTTTACTGAACACATCTGGACCAGGTCGTTGCGCYTCGAAGGAGCTTCTAACTGCCCTAATCATTGGYCGAYTGTCATYGACTTCCTCTGCACCTGAATCTTCACCACTCGAAGATACGTCCATTTCAGTAGTAACGCTCTTATCAGAACCGCTGGTATCAGGGGCATACTCATCAACTGCTGCAGCAGAATACACAGCTGCCCCTCCACTCTCATTGACATCATCTTCACTGCTTGGTGACAAGGTCTTCGCCGAACGCGACCCTCCCTGGAGGACAAATTCACGCCACCTCGACACCATAGCACAAGCACGCCCAATTCCACCCTGACTGTGTAGATACAGAGGCTTATTCTCAGGATCCGCTACCAGTTTAGCAAACGCCTCCACTTGCTCTGCAGTGGGAGCCGTCCGAAAAGGAACAGGTAACTTGACGATCCTCAGCTTCTTGGTCTTTTCGGCAGTTTCCAGCATCGACTGCGCAAATGGACTACCCGACTGTTCATATCGCATGTCGACCACCACCTTGAACCCTTCCTTCAGGAGCCACTCCACACCCTCCTCGGTGACTTGACCCCCTCGCCAGAACGCAATCTCGTCGTCCCCATTGCCATTTTGGAAAGGACGCAGCTTGACGGAAGCAAGGTTGGGAATGTCAGCGTGACTAGGAGAGTCTGCCGTCCTTGGAAATCCAGCATCCAGGCAAATGTTATGCAGCCGTTGCAACGGCCTGTAAATACTTTCGGGAATGAGCGATGGGTATAGACACGTTTCCAGGGCCTTTTGAAGGGATTCACAAGCCTCCTTGAGCTCCGCTCGCATTCGTGCCAACGGTGGAACCTGATCAGCAGAATTCACTATATTGACAAGATGTCGGCTTCCAACAACCTCCCCACGGCCCCGCTGCAGCACAGCCCCTATGCGAGCAAGCCCAGCCACAACTTTCTCCTCCAAAACAGGGGTATCTCGATCGATGGCATATCCCATCGACATCGTGCGAAGCGAGGTCATCACTGCCACGTGCAAGACTTCCGTCAACCTGTGAATGCGGCAATAGGCTTCCACTTCTGCAAGGTCTCCAGGGGGTGGTCCATTCCGAAAGAAACTAGATTCCTCCTCTTGGGCTTGCAGCTGCACAACTTCTTCAATGGACAATGACGGTGTCCATTCGGCTGACACCATGTCGCTGGAACTAGCGTTTACTAGCCATCTCCTACTTGGCGGTGGACTAATCTTACATGATAGRGAGTCAAGCTCCACACGTCGCAACACCCCAACTCCACCCTTCCCAACATGTGGGTTGCAACCCAATTTCCAGACTCTCCGAGAGAAACTCTTCTGGGATGAGCCAAGAATGGTGTTGAACCCTGTTGTTGCCATGATCCGACGTTCACTACAACATGAAAGGCAGATGTCAAGAGTGCTGCACCCTATTTCCATTCAGAGGGAATGTTTTGCTCTGAACTAGGAAATTGTTTCACCGGCTAACAGAGAGTCATATCCCGGCATGTGTGCGGGACCAGGTCATCAGATTTCTGAGTTTGAAAACCACTCAAGCCCCCAAAATTCTTCATCTCCCAGGGCCGTCAGAAGAAGTCGTCACCTGTGCCATAAACAAACAAGGGGGTTTGCTAGAATTAGGTCAACAAAACCACAAGACCCCTAGTTACAGCAACACTAAGTCAGAGCTGCAAGAAGCATATTGAGCTGGTCATTAGAGCATGGCACCCACAGGTAGCAGCAAGTAAGCCAAATCTTCTGTTCAACACGTGTCCAAATTTCGGCAAATATAATCACTAGCTCATACTCACTTCTAACCTCTGTACCCTAATCATAGAAACCCCAATAGATAATAAATAGGCCCTTGAAGAAATTCAAATGATCTGTAGCACCATCTCAATGAAGCCAGAATGCTCAAGGCGCATCTGGAATTCAGAATCATTCTAAGACAAAAAAAATTCATTCCAATAAGTCACACAATCAATTGAAAATTGASAGCCACAACTCCGACGCAACGTTAATTGCTGCTAATCTCCATCAACTAAATTCTTCCAATCGCAATTCCATTAGCACAACCGAAAAGAAACACCAAACAGAAACCCTGCCCCCAATCTCACAGACCATTCAAAATCCCTCCAAAACAATTGCCGCACCCTTCCCGTTGCGGAGWTGACACCACCACAGCCAGACTCAATCCACAACAACCCCTCCTCCGAACCTCCACATCAACAAAGCAAGACCCTAAAATGCCCTCCCTGGCCAGAAAACGAAATCCAGCAGTTCAAGCAATTGGAATTCACGCACCAGAGGCTCAGTGGTGCTACGCTTCACCATCACCTGCTCCTGCTCCTCTGTTTCTGTCTCTGATTCTGCCCCTTTACAACCTGAAATCCTGTCACCCAGGATCAATTTGCAATGAGACGATTCATTTGTAGTGAAGAATTGATGCTCGCAGCAACTAAGAGCGTCAATTCGCAATGAGACAATTCATTTTTAGTGGAGATCCGACTGTCAGTGCCAATTCGCAATGAGACAATTCATTTTCAGTGGAGATCCGACTGTTAGTGCTAATTTGCAATGAGGTGCCAATTTGCGATGAGGTGACTCTATGCATTGATGCTACTGGTGCAATAGGGGTGCGTTGATGCTCATAGCATGACTAGGGTGATTTTTCCATCAAAATTTTATGAAAAAATTAGAGTCAATAAAAATCACTCATTTTCACGCGAGAAAAACATCAAGTTTTTATATGTCAATTATATGGTAGGATAAATTTAGCTTGATACCATTGCTACAATCCTACTTGAAATAATTTTAAATTAATTGAATTTTTTTTTCCATATTTACTAATTTATTTTCACTATAAGATTAATATTTGAACACAAATTAAAAGGGAAAGTCTAGTTTAGACACGATGTTTGACTATTTCGCAATGGATCTAAAATAGAAGGTTCTAAATCATCGAGTTCTAAATCATCCACCTCTTCAAATCATCCACCTCTTCAAATGTTCAATTTTTTTTTCTAGCATGCATAAGGTATTGTGCAAACAATGTACATTTTAGGAGGTGGGCAATTTTCGAGCCCTTTGCCATGTCAATTTCAAAATTTCATAACTAATTCTACAAAGCTCCAGAAAATATGAAACAACTTGGGATAGGTGCCAATTTCACTTGCATTACAAGGAAAATTTACAGAAAAATATTTCAAGAAGTTTCACCTCCTCAAAATTCAGTTCCAGCTCTTCTATGAGCAATTTGTGAACCTCCTCCCTTACTCCTTTAGGGGTTCATACTTGATACACCAAGCAAAATTCTTATAATTCTAAAATCAGTGCATGCACGCTGTTACTGCAAGGCGCAATAATTGAATTACGTTGAGTGGTTGTAGTACCCCAACGCTGGCCACGGCAGTCACAGTTACAGCCACTGCTCTTCCTCTTTTGTCAGAAATTGGAGGGTAATGAGTTTCGAACTCAGTTGAATCATAGCAAGCTTWTAAGTTTTGGCTCTAGTTCTTCTCGTGCTTCTCCTTCCAAGGSTGTGAACTGTGAAGGCTCAAAAGAACGAGAGTTTCGTAGTTTGCCACTTTAGATCCACATCGCTACCACTGCTGGAGTTTCCATGTGAGTCTGAATTTTCCTTCGAAGTAAAGTGATGTCGTTGAATGGACGCCCGTTGGTGCGCAACTGCGAATGCACGCATTGATGATTCGCCTCGATCCATGGAACGGTTTGCTTATGATGCTCCGCGTGATCGATCCTTCTGCCCGGAGTCGGTACCATGCATGTTCAAGCAAAGGTAGCAAACTMTTACTACAATAGTCGGTATTCTAWGTTCAAAGCGCGGCGACTTCTGTTGACTTCTCCCCACATGTGCCGAGCTCGACCAATCTTTCGGTAGGAAATCGTGACCAGGAACATTCGTAAAGGTATCGTCTTGGGATCACTACAGTACAATTTCCTCTTGCAGGTGCGCTCGGGAAGCAGTCTTTGTTTTTGTAGAGGTGATGGTGGAAGGGCAAGCGTTGAACGAGGAAGGAGCTGGGTCATGGCATGCTGGAAGATGAAGGGTTTGCGAGGTGTTMCGCAATGGTAATTTGAATTGAAGCTTGCGTTAGATTTTAGATTTGGGTTGTCAATCGTTGCTCGGAGTGGTGGAGAGACYTGKCTATGGAGAAGCTCTGATCGACGGGAAACATTCAATTTTCCATCTGGATTGAAGTGTTAGTTAGCGATCGAGCGGCGATGGTCACCACCGCGCACGTGCTGGAGTACGAATTTGCTATGAGTCGTGGAAGCTAGCGCCCGATGCTGTATTGAAGGTAAAGATCGCTAGAATTAGGTTTCAGAAATGCAGGAAGCCGCGGTAGCAGGCAGACATCACCATGGATCGGGGATTCGAGTGGGACGAACGCTGCTCACACTGGCCGCCGGAGTGCTTCTGGGAGTCGTGGCGACGCTCCAAATGTTGAGCTACATGCGGATCACGACTGGGGTGCAGCTCAAACCCAACCATGGTGAAACCCTAATTCAGCACGGACTGGCTATGGACGACGCGGAGCTTCTACGCAGGGCGACCCTGCCGGTCTCCCGCACCCCCAAAGTCGCCTTTATGTTTCTCACCGTGGGGMCGTTGCCTCTCGCGCCTCTCTGGGAGGCTTATTTCCAAAACGCGCATCGGAATCAGTACAGCATCTACATCCATTCGCTTCCAGGTTACGTTCCCGATTACCCTTCCTCTTCAGTCTTCTTCCATCGCCATGTCCCCAGCCAGACAACGAAATGGGGCGARATTTCCATGTGCGACGCCGAGCGACGCCTGTTAGCGAACGCGCTTCTCGACCCCGACAACGSTCGCTTCATCTTGCTTTCGGAATCGTGCGCGCCCTTGCGCAACTTCACGTTCACGTACCGTTACCTCCTGGAGTCGGTTCAAAGCTTTGTTGGTGTGTTTGATGATCCGTCTCCCGTGGGAAGAGGCCGCTACGACGCGCGCATGCTKCCCGAGGTCGCGATCGAGCAGTGGCGCAAAGGCGCGCAGTGGTTCGAAGTTTCTCGTGAGCTCGCGACGTACGTCGTGGCGGACGTGAAGTACTATCCGAAGTTTCGGCAGTTTTGTCAGCCCATTTGTTATGTGGATGAGCATTACATTCCGACTATGTTGTGGATCGAGTTCAGGAAGTTAGTKGCTATGCGGAGTGTGACGGCGGTGGATTGGACGAAAGGAGGCTCGCATCCGGGGGAGTTCGGGAAAGAGGACGCCGTGGAGTTTTACAAGCGCATTCGAGGCGACGAGGGGTGTGTGTACAACGGAAAGCCCGGGCATGTTTGTTACTTGTTTGCTAGAAAGTTCATGCCGGATAGCTTGGAATCCTTGCTTGCACTCCAGTAAACGCAGGGCTGCAYCCATTTGGTTTCTTCGCCCGACATCAGGAGGAGTCATGGTCGTGAGCTTCCCTTGCCCTCATCTTGATGAAAGGGATTCCTTCCGCTTGCATTTTCTTCAAATTGACTGAAACCCTAATCATGGACTATTTGCCAGTAGTGCAGTCATGAATTTGCGCTCACGATTCTGCCATCTTGATAAATTGGGGGATGTGGCTTCCTCGTAGTCCTTCAGATACTCCTTTGAAAGAATACGCTGAAACCGGAYCCATCAAGCATTGGAGTAGTAGCAATCGACTTTAGTTCATTAGATTGCTACCATGCGGAGAAGTCACAGTTGTGCTCTCCTCATTCTTCCATCTTGATGAATGGGAAAGCACCACCCAAAAATCCTCCAGTTAGCTACTGCAGCACATTCAACGAATTCGTTGAACCTAATTTAGTGAGCATTGGAGATGGTTTTGTAATGGGCTCAATCCCTTGGATTAGTGGCAGTGACGGTATGGCGCTCCCCACTCCCTCGTCTTGGGGGAATGGTGGGTTTTCGCCGCTTTAGAGTAGCGCTTTTGAGTGAAAGCTAATTGATCGAGCAATGAAGTCGAAGAATGGGAGATGCAGAATCTGTACAGAGAATGTACTAGAGATTGTTTCTTAGCCCTTCACTTTTTGTGCCAAGAGGTGACATCAATAGAAGTGAAGTTTAGGATTTAACCAGCTCACTGACATCTAATGTGTTCCCCTTATTTTTGTTACTAATTCTTCCCAGGAATCCTCCTGTTTGTTTTTTTGTTTTTTTTATCATTAGGAGGTTGTATGGCATCTGCTCGGACATGAAATATGCGTCTTGTTCAGGACAAGGGCAGCTTATGATTCCGTTCATTTCAGTGTAGGGTCTCCAGTTAGTTAGTAGCTGAGCAATGGTTCCTGCAAATGGAGTGAGCTTAGAGCATCACTAACCCACTCTTCTTTCTCATTTATTCAGCACCTTTCAGAGTGTTGGATTCATGATGTTGTTACGCACAGCATTGACAAAACATTCTTGAACCAGTTGGGAGTTCATCCTTTGAAAGAAATTATGTGTAGGATGAGGTGGACAATATGGCGAAAGAATCAAGTAGCTTGGAAATAATGGAGAAGAGTTTCCCTAAACCAAAAAGATATTGAGAATTGAATAATACTTGTTCAAAAATGCTAATAGTACAATACAATTTGATAAAGGTAGTGTATGCGAGATTGGATGACTTTGATCCTTTTAAGGTTAGTATCATTGAGCTCTCTAATGTGCAACTTGGCCATGGCTTTGGTTAGGTCATCATATGAGACTTTGTTTGGCAATTCAAATGACTATGTCTTTGAATTAATTCTTGAGTTGCAACAATTAGCTTCATGGGCATTTGCTACTCTTTTCTTGGAGTTCTTCTTATTTCCCCTTTGAGAATTGTGTAGCAATTATGCATAGGATCTTTAATCTAAACAATCAACACTACAAGGCTTTGCATCAAAGGCTTTGCCCTTGTTGCACTGTCTCATCTTTTCAGTAAAGTCCTCTACAAACCTCCTCATGTACATGTGTTTATTATCAATGCAAAACCTCCTTTTAACTGAAAGATAAAATGATAGAATGTCATTTTTCATCAAATTTGACTAATTTGAAGTGTTTAATTTATAACATGAAATTCTCCCCTTTGGTTGTATCAAACTAGAAAATGTTTCAAAACACCATCATAATGATCTAAAATAGTGCTGAATTTTTTTCTTGTACTTACTTTCTTGGTAAATCCAACTATTGGATAGCAAAAAAGTGTTAAAAGAAGCTGCCCTAGTGGCCTTATGGTTGTTAAGGGATTAACAAAAAACATTAGAAATTCATATTTGACTATGTGTTTTTTTGTATAGATTTTAGACAAAGTTTCATCTTTGCCTTAGAAGTGGCCTAGTGGCCTTATGGTCGTTTAGGGATTAACAAAAACATTAGAAACTCATACTCAAATATGTCTCTTTTATGTAGATGTTGAAAAAAGTTTCATCTTTGCCTTGGATGCAAAAAACTATATTGCAAAAGTCACCTAGTGGCTTTATGGTCCTTTAGGGATTAACAAAAAATATTAAACATTCATACTTGAATACATGTTTTTTTATATAGATGATTGTATTGATTGGCAACAAACAATATACTTGTAAATAAATTAAAAACATAATTTAAATAAATAAATTCTATTGTTGAGAATGTTGTAAAATCAATATCCCATTTTCTTGTTTTTATTCTTGAAAATATATAAATTTGATTTCAATTACTATTTTGTAGCTTGAGAGATGCAATGATTGCCTACTAAATAAATCTTGTCGAAACTTTCAATCCATCAATCAAAAAGCTTTTGCATATTTCAATAAGATCAAATCATTTATTTCTTAAAGAGCCAAATTTCTTAGTTGTTCATACATAGTTGTGGGTGGTCTTAAAAATTTCAAAGAACTTGTTTTAAATTGAAAACAAAACATTTTGGTCAATGCAAGATTTTAGGGGTTAATTCCCAAAAGACCAAGCAATCAAATTTCCAACAACAAATGAATGTCAACACGTCCCTATTACACAAAATTTTGGATTTTTTCATTTGTCTAATTGTTGTAGGTTCTTGTGTTATTTCTCTATCATTTGTACAGTATAGATTTTGAAGACTTTATTTTTTAAATATTTTAAAATAAAAGGTTCAAGTGTATTTTACCTCATAAAAACAAATTTTTTCAAGTCCAAAACACAACCCTTAGAAATTGACCAATTGGTAATTTTCTAGGCTCATTTCTGCATGGGTAGTTAAATTCTTTTGACCATTTTGAAAAAAAATCGAGCATTTTGTAGGGTTAACTATTAAAACTTTCATTTTTAACTGAAAAAAGTACAAATTTGATTATTGAGATGTCTTCAAAGGCATAATATATGTCCATTAGTGGGAGTGTAAAGCTTGCCAATTTTACTTCATTCCCAACTTTTAGCAAAGTTTGCCAATTTCACTTGATTTAAAATCCAAGAAATTGTACTTACCCATTTCCTTTGAAAATGGTCTCAATGGAAATGTGAAGTGTTTTGATGATTTTCACCATAGAAAATTTAATTAAAAAAGTGTTGTTCGGAACTATTTGCAATTTCTACTTATTATAAAGATTGTATTCTAACAATTGCAAGGTGGATTGTGTAATGAGTTTGATAGTTTTTCATGTGAAATTGAGTTTTTTGGAAGTTTAGTTTAGCGAACTAACAATCTCTGTAGTTCATGTCATCTCCAATCCCAAAAAACTTTTATAAGCAAATTTCTGAAACATTGTGGAAAAAAGCAACATACTAAAAATAAAAAAATGTATATTTCTCTTGTTGTAATTTCACAACTCCTATCCAATTTTGCACTCAAAATTGGTACACATAAGCAACCTTTTTAAACATCTATATGGTTAGATTTTTAAAAATAATAATCTACTTTATTTGGGGTAACTACAAGCCAATACTCTTTTTTGGTAGTCAAAACACACTTGGAAAGACTAGGGCATTTAGGGGTTAATCATTGAATACAATAGCTAATGAGCATTTGGAATTTTTGTATAGCACTAGCGGTTGGCGCTTGCTATGCTATGCATTTGTCATTAGAATTTTATAAGAATTTCTATGTATTAGATAGAACGTAGAACAAAAATCTCAATAAATCTTCAAATAAAAATGACTATAATCTTTGTATAATTCTTTTTATAAGCAAGCATATACTAAAATGTACAATAGAAATTTATTGAATGATGAATGAAACATATGCAATGGTGAATACTATAAAAGATACACATACATTAAAATGCATTAGAAATTTGACTCTATTGTTTCAAAAAATAACAACCCAAATTGAAG
Source organism: Pleurozium schreberi (assembly GCA_006891605.1). Classification (NCBI taxonomy): domain Eukaryota; kingdom Viridiplantae; phylum Streptophyta; class Bryopsida; order Hypnales; family Hylocomiaceae; genus Pleurozium; species Pleurozium schreberi. The sequence continues at coordinate 90,586 of VACF01002297.1, forward strand.
AATTGAAAAGAAGAACTTATAAATCTCAAAATCTTCGTGAACAACAGCTTAATTGTTGTGGAATCCAAAATTGCTTTAATTGAATAAATATCTCAAAATCATTTGGTAGTAGCAATAGAAAATTAAAATCATGAAAGATCATAGCTCACAACACAAAATCATAAAAGTGCAAAAAAGTGTAAAGTCAAGAGAAGCAATGGATTTGCTGTCTCTATAATATCATCTTGTGGATTGTCTTTAATATCACCTTAATTGYAACAACTACATTATTTCTATAATATCACCTTTTATAAAAAATGATATTACGAAAGTGATTGCAAATTGCTACTCTATTTTTGTAATATCACATTGTGTGAAAATACAAATTCTATGTATGCATGATTGAAAATATTCTTACAAAATATTTAAAACAATTATTTTAAAGACTTATTGAAATCATTATCATGCATTCTATTCAAATATATCAAAATTTTGCTAATATGTGATACAATGAATGGGTCGCATAGCAAGCACAAGCCCCAAGTATTGATGGTAGCATTTGTGATATTACAGAGGGAGTTATGATTTTAGTAGTATGATTACATCACAAAGTTTAAAACCTACGGTTTGTCAACAATTATCACATGGTTATTGTTGTTTCATAGGTTCACACGTTGATATACAATTTATTGCATCATTACAATGTACTACTTTACAACTTATTGCACCATTACAATGCATTACTTGCAATTAAAACTAACTCAGAATGAACAAAACATAGATGCTTATGTAGAAAATGACGGCAAGCATTACTTCAATGTGCACATTTGAAAGTGGTATTCATGAAACTAACCTTTAAGTTTTGACCCTTCTGTCTCCATATCCCAAAAAAGCGTGAAAATCATAACATTCTTAACAAGGTTGCTCCCTCTGTCCTTGGAAGAGGGATCATTTCTTTTAGAACACCTAAGATACAATTTAGTTATAATGTAGAGAATGCTATTGGCTGGCCAAGTATAACGCGTGTCAGTGTTGATGGACGTGTTTGTAATGCACCAACAATCTAGAGGCTGGTTGACATCACTGGGGGGCTCCGTATTTGGGGGCAGAAAAAGAGAACCCCAACGTTGCTTAAGAATGTTATGATTGTCCCTGAAAATAAAGTTGGAAAGACACGCTGAATGCTCATGGACCTTAAGTGGGTCCTRCGCTTAGATTGACTACAAAACTGAAACTCTAGAGAGAAAGAAACATAGGCTTGTCAAAAGACATTTCTTCAATGTAAGAAGGTTTAAAGCACTGACCTTCTCATGTGACGTCTGATGGCATTAGGCAGATCAGTCTATTCAAAACATAACACTTTGCCTTACTTCCGAACTCTCATTTAAAAACCGAATCAGCATATCACATGCGGTGTATAATCTAACTTGCAGCCTCCATATCGGACTTGTAGTGGAGGAGCGAGAAGGTTGTGTCCCTCGGACTCGAAAGGTTAGCGCGGCTAGATGTCCTAAATTTCCTGGAGATTCTATCTTGATTACCTTGGAACCCTAAATTCAAATCTAGCTATCGTGCATCCGTGCCGGTTGTCAAGTTGCCCGGTGAGAGTGTCCAATGGCAACAATCAACACACCAAATACAATGACAATGCAGAAAATCATGTGTAGATAACTGTTATTGTACGAAAACAACGTATCATTTTGAAGAACAAACAACTTTACAATGATGCCGTCGTCAACTCGGGCTTTCCAAGATAACAGTCGCAAGTTCTCGGCAACTGTGAAGGCACTCTTATTAGGTACTACACTCATCTATAATACTCAGCTACAAACCCTCAATGGTCATAGAGAGTACTCAACCATGCGCAAACCTGCTGCAATCAAGCCTTCTCAAATCGCGTGGCCACATCCTTCCAGTTCACGACTTTCCAGATGTTCTTCAGATAGTCCGGTCTGACATTTTTGTACTGGCCACCACCGATTCAAGTTTCCGAATTAGACAAAAGCCCGAAGGATGGAACAATCCAATTGTAAGAACTTATTAGAAGTATTAATCCAGTACAGCCTATAAGCATCTGATTCCACATCACACATGAGAAGAAAACAAAGAACTTCTATTTACTGGAGACCAACTATGAAGGCAAAAGAGAAGAACTGTACCTGCAGGTAGTAGGCATGTTCCCAAACATCAACTCCAAGCAAAGGAATGAGGCCCTTTGACGCCAGCGTATCCTTTGAATTTCAAACGATTTTCACAWTCACAATTTAATAATTWWAAAWTTTAAATCTGGTTCAAACTCCTATTCATGCTAATTTATCCACGTAGTTGCAGCCGTGAAAAGATCAAGTACGCAAAATAAAGTAAGAAATTAAAATGGATGAAATGCCTAACATTGCATCAAGAACTAAAAACATCACAAACCTGGTTTGCAGTTGTCTCCACTGAAAGCCTCTTCAACTCCTTGTTCAAACCCAGCCACTGCACCATATAGTACACCAATGCATCAGTTCATTACATGCACGAAAAGTCTTCACTGCTGTAATTATTACCCGAGTAAAAATGTATGATGGTACAAACAGGGGATTATTCTAGACAAATTTACATCGCAMACTGTAAGGAGACAATTAGGTCAATAATAAACATACCACCCAGCCAGATCCCTGTACACCGGCACCTGCTGCATTTATGCGTGCAGTCAATTTATCCAAACCTCCAAACTGAGCTTCGATGGCTTTAGCAAGGCTTCCTTGAGGGGGTGAGCCTCCGCCCTCCTGCAAAATCAAGCAAGACTTCAGCGGAAAAACCYATGTTCACTGCAGCCCCATGTCAGTCCACGTAATACTCCACCACAACATCTGAGAAGTAATCTTTATGTGCAAAAGAATTTCAGAACAAGAAATTGCCAGACATATGCCCAATCGGACATCCACTTCTGCTGCAATTTCCGACCAAATATTAACACTGAGAACATAGTGCTTCCGTATGTAAAGTGAGTATGAAAGTCCTCAAATCCAGTTTCAGATTAAAAGAGCTTCCGTATGTAAAGTGAGTACGAAAGTCCTAAAATCCAGGTTCAGATTAAAAGAGTAAGAGCTTACACTGGTGGGCGCCAGATTCTTCCAAAATATGGAATGATTTACATGTCCTAGAAATGAAACACAAAGCAGACGATTAGAAACATTAAAAAATKATTGATTCCAATCCGAGTGAACAAGATTACATGCCAAATCTTTGTAATCACGTACCTCCGCCATTGAAATTGAGGGCCGACTGCAGGCCAACAATTACTGCAGGATCGTTGGAGGCATCCAGCTGCTCCAGTGCCTTGTTGTAGTTGGTGATGTAAGTCTGATGGTGCTTCTGGTGGTGCAGCTTCATGATCTCGCCGCTGATGAAGGGCTCCAGTGCCCCGTAGTCATAGTCCAGATCCGGCAACGTCTCAGTGTGGAGCGTGGCCGTGACCATGGCCCTCCGCTGCGCCCACYCTGTCATCACGGGCACCGATTTTCGGCCCATTTTCATCATCGTTGCYGCCATTCTGATTGCTCAATTTYCTTATCAATCTCCGCCTGCCAYAACCACAAAAATGCAATTCAATAATATACARCYGCATATTCTCCTTCCAATACATACAACAAAAGCAATGTTGGCGACACACTGTGAGAAAAATAAAATAAAGTACAGAAAGGCTCAAATTTTAAAACTAGTTACACTAAAAATTAAAAATAAACGTACGTTCACAACCTATATCGAACGTAGTCATACTTGTCTTGTGAGATTTGCACCACAGGAATAAGAGAGAATGACTACCCTAGACTGAGGTTCTTCATTCATTTAAGGTATGCATTATGACRCAATCACGTAGGGATTCCAATTAGTTGTTCTTACCTTACTCGAACTGCCAACAAAGTGCATCCGATCCACCCAAAAAACTAAATCAAACTACCAAGAAATTGCGACCAAACTGCCAACAAATTGTAATCAACCTACCAAGAAATTGCAACCGAACTGCCTACAGCTCTTTCTCCTCTTCGAAAGGTCTAATCGACCGTAAAATTCAAGCAAAAGGTCGGTGTCAACGACACGACACTCCAAGCTCACCTCGCTCCCACGWGATACAATTGAATTAGGGTTCTCACGAACGCACAAATCCCAAAGGCAGTGCAGGAGTGGAGAATAATAAGCGAGGAAAAACGAAAGATTTGAACAGCATACCCTAATAAATTAAGCCCGTCTAATTGCCATAGCTGAGAAAAGACATCAAACCATTCTGCAAAGGAAATCTGGGAGAAAGAGGCACCCTTCCAAGACCACGATCGAGCAATGGGAGAAAGCTTTCACTTCAACTTACCAGATCGATGCACAGCAGGGGTTTCTTCAGTATACAGAAGCGGGAAGCGGGCTCTCGTCGTCTTCGCAAGCTCGTCAGTGATCTGAAGGGAATTCTGCATGGACAAGTGCCCCCGCTACATTCATCCACTTGGAAATGTGCTTGGATGGACTGAACGGAAGGGCAGAAGAACCGCAACCCTAGCGAAATGGCGAGATTTTTCAAATGAAGGCAGTTTTTCAAATTCTACAGGAAACCCAATACCAACCATTCACCCAATACCACACAAATGTAGGGCTGTCATTGATTCTGGAGTGAGAATCTATGACAGTGATACATGCCTAAACTTCACTTGTCATGAAGTTAAGGCATGTACTTATGTCATAGATTATCATTCTAAAATGAACAAGAGTCCTATATTTGGGTGATATTAGGTCAACCGTTGGTATTGGGTTCGCCTACCTTAATTTTTTGTACATTTGAGGCTAGCCACCCAAATCATCTTGAATAAGGTAGAAGTGCTTTTGTTTTGTTTTGTTTTGATAGACTACTGTCCATGATGCAACAAGCAATTATGGACATGATCTAGGGTAGTGGTAGGCAAAGCAAATATTTGCAGAGGTGCCTTGACTAAAATGATGGAAATTGTAAAAACTTTAGTAATTTTATCTCTTACAATGAAATTACTATGAATTTCGAAAGGCCAAAGTTGGGCTTGACCCATGATCAACATCTAGAGTCATCCAATCCAGATCATTCAAGAACTACTTTTTCCCTCATACTTCCTATTTTCTTGCTCACTCATGTGGCATGAACTTATTGGTCCAAACCTTGAAAAAATCAAAAACATGCATTCCAAGGAGGAAATGGTAATGTGTTCCAGCCTTGGTCGGAAATACAACACCCTATTGATTGGTGATGGGGCGTTGGTTAGTAATGGATCCCTCTACCATATACGGTGACCTATTGTTGACAACAATTGGATGCATTGTTTATTGAAAAAGATTCTCTATTTGTACCTTTTTGTCTACTCATCTCTCTTCCCTGGCTCCTTGCTTAGGGAGAAGTGCCAAAGCTAACCGTAATAGGAGAGTATGAGATCGGAATGAGTCCGAATGAAGATCCACATTCATATTGAATAAAATATTTATTCTTGGAAAAAAAAAAAAATTCTTTTTTGTTTGATTTGATTTTTGGCATTCTTCCTCATCCTTATGTTTGTATACATTGAAGTCAATTTCTCAAGAAATTTCCCATATCCTAGATGCTAAAATGCATAAGTTATTGGAAATAGATACCTCTACTTTAGTGAAGTTTTAGGTTTTTTCAAAATGCAAAGGGAGGGGCTACATTTTGAGAATCTTCAAAATTCGAGATTCTCATTTTGTTGCTCTCTCCCTACCACTCCCTTTACTCGTAGAAAGTTAGTCTTGGAAAATCATGCACTTGACCATGCAAACGACTCAACCCCTAAAAGACCATTGTCCCTTCAAGGGACAAATGGGATTTCGAGCAGGTACTTACGGTCTTAATTTTTGTCTTGATTTTTTGAAACTTTTTTTGAAGATAGAAGAACTGATTAGCGTTGTGGGAATATAATCTTTTTTTCAATCGATGCCCGGGAAACAAAAATTGTGCCCAAATAAGCTCTAAACAAGGGAGAAAGGACTACCAAAAAATTTTAAAATTTTAATTTTAATTTTAAAATTCTTTTTTCTCATAGATTAAATTTTTGCTTACATAGAATGATTAATTTTGATTCATTCTATTTGGATTTGTTATGAGAAAGTTATGGACAATCTTGTTTTTCGGGCGATCTAAGCATCTTTTTGAAAAAATAAGTTGTAGGATTCGTTTTAGAATGCAATTTTTACAATTTTTCAAAAAACAAAGTTCCACATGGTTTATTTTGTTTTCTAGAACAATCTCACCATTGGGATTAGTGCGTTTTAATTCCATCTTGAAGATATTAATAATTCAAATTTTCCTTCTATCTTGTACCTACTCCTATTTAACAATTTTTTAAAGACTAAAATTTATGCTTTTTTAATTTTTTTAATTTTTCCTAGACTCTCAACTCAATTTTCCATTGTAAGATTTAAAGCTCAAAACATAGTGCAAAAATTAGAGTTCAGAAGGTTCAAAATCAAATAATCTAGACCCATAGTGTGTTGAAAAACTTGTTCTTTTCACTTTAAACACAAGTATCTTGCAATTTGAGCGGTCAAAATTTCTGAAATTTTTACCACATATTCTCATATTTGTTAGTTTAAGATCTTATGGTTAGAAGCGCAAAGAAAACAATTTTCAAATTTTTTTACAATTTGCTATAAAAATGGCAATTTTGAGTGACTTTTTGTACAGAAAAGGCTTTGGTCCTTTTAGGGGTTAAAGATGATATTAAGAACCATGTCAAGTGTTAAGTCAAGTTTGTCACATTTTAGCATCTTTAATCAATTATATTAGAACGGTAAATTTTTACCTCATTGAAACCATTTCATCTTGCCATGAGGTTAAAAATTTCAACAAAAACGCATGTATAATGCATTGAAACGTATAGATATGGATACACCTTTATGTAGCCAGTGTATATAGACATGTACAATATTTATGCCCAATTCTACAAGCAAGAAATCAAACCTACAATTCTTTTTATACGAATGATGGCCTTCTATGATAATGAAGAGCATATAATAGGACTTCTATAAAGTAAACTTTTGTAACCCAATAATTTTTCTAATTAAAGTGATATTATTCTTTTAGTCCCACCCTATACTGATTGAAGATGTACAAAATAAGTAAAAAAAGAAAATCAACTTTCATTGAATTTGGAATTTAGATGTCACTCTAATCAACGTGACTTCAGTCCAGGAGCACCACAAAATTGCAACTCACTAAGAAAATCTTCAAATGTCATTGATATCGTAGCCCCTCTCTAAAGCAATAACCTTTCTACTTTAATATTCTCCTTCAGTCTTGCAGCTATTGCCTTATGGGAGTTTTAATATAGTCCTATCATCTTTTGAATGTGCAAGCAAATATCAAATTTTCATTTTTAAAGTCTTTGTTGGTCATGTTTACAAGAATGTTGTATGGTGAAAAATGCATGAGTGAAACTCCTCTCAAAAGAATGTAGGGGAGAAGATGCTATTGTGAGCCACAATGTTCAGCTACAAAACTTGAATTAGTTGAATTATAGTTTTAGCAACAATCAAGCTACAATAATATAAAATATAATAATTGATCTACAATATCATAATAACTAGGATAATATTTATAAATGGATTTTTTCAAGGTCTATCAAATTAGATTTTAGATGAGCCTTCTAATATTGCTTAACCTTGTCATGTAAATCCTATTTGGGTCCATAATTTTACATTCTAGCATTGGCAAATAGAAATCAAGAAATTGAACAGTAGATGCCACGTTTTTTTTTGGAAACAAACTCTTGGATCTTCTCGATTGACCACAACAAATTAAAAAGTCTCAAATTCTAGTCAACAACTAACCAAAGGCCATCATTCTACTAGTGTTTGTTCCCTCCTAGTTTTACCCACGTGATAAAGGTTTGTAATAGTTTTTTTCTTATTTTTCTTTCTTGACATGTCATTTGTCAAAACCAAAGTTCTATTTTTGTTTCAAACTCTCAACAATGCATGAACTACAAATGATTTATTAATTTCTTCAACTTAAGTGATGATACCATGCATTGCAAGGGTTGTACTTGATTTTCAAGCAAAATTGAAGGATGTAAGTCACTCAATTCTTTATATTATTATAGATGATGGAAAACACCTTCCATGGCTTGGCAAACTGATAGTTTGAGGGTGGAATATTGCTTCAAGTATATAGTTCATTGTCTATTCCAGTTGAAACACAGGAAAGTTTTGGAAATTGGCCAATGTATGAAAGTGTCACAAATCACTTTGGTGGGATACCATGGTATATTTTAGTAGCTATACAAATGGAAGAAGGTGACAATGAAAATATCATCACAATTTTTTGGTGAGATTAGGCTTCTTTTTAACCCTTAAGGTTTTTGACTATGTTTTCACCAAATTGCTCCAAAATTGCCATTTCTAGGACAAGTACCAAATTATTTTTTTTAAAGTTATTTGAACACATGTGTCAATAGGATCTTGTAGTACACTAGTTTGAAAACATGTGGAAAAAATTTCAAGAATTCCCACCATGTAGATTGGAAGATATTAGCATTTGAATTGGAAAAAAAAAAAATTTTGGCCCTGCAAAAACCGGGCAGCTGCACTTCAGATGGTCACATGTGTATGAAAAAATGCCCAAAATGGTGGTTACTCTTTGGATTCATTTTTCAAGGCAAGTTAGACACATGCTTGAAAATTTTCAGATCATTTGGAATTGTACCACATATAGGAAAAAAATAGTAAGTAGCAAGAAGTAGAAAATGGTTCAAAAGTCAAAACACTAAATTGTTAACAATTTATTCATGGAATTGAAAAATGCCAATCCCAATGGTTGAAATGTTGTAATAAACAATCTACATTCTCTATTTCTTTTTGCAAAAATATTGAAAATTGATTGAGATGAAGGACTTCAAAGTTTATTTTAGGGTAGAGATTCCATAACTACCCACAAACTAAAACTCCCAGAACTTTCATCTCATTAGTCCAAATGGAATGATTCAAAACTTTCCATGTACATATAAATCTAGAGAACCAATTTCAAATTTTAATTTTAAGATAAAGTGATTTTTCAAGAATTTGTTTTTGCTGCTCGGGCTGCCCTACGAGCAATGAAAACAGCATATCATACCATAACTTTTTAACCATGTAGTCAAAAGTTATGAAAATTGTTGGGCCTTAAAGCTACTCCTTGGGCACATGTTTTATGAGAATTTCAAAGAAAAATATCAAAAACTCCACTTGTAGTGAGTTGACCAAAATTGATATGTTGCCAAAAAACGTAGTTTAGTGCTTCAGGGGTTAAATTGAAATTGTGAAATGAAAATAATGTAACCTTAACAAAAGAGTTGGTCCTAGTGAAGATGCATGAAAAGGTGTCCAAAATAGAGTATCAAGATTGATAGATTGTATCAATACTAAACTTATGTAGTGTGAAGGTCACTATTTAAATAGTGGTAGAGGTTTGCAAACATATTGAGAGGAATTTCTGTGTTGCCTACTATTGTAACTCTAAATAGGGATTATTTTAATACATTTAAATTTAATTTAATTTTTTTCGGAATTTTCAAGATTTGAAGTAATTAAATGCCATTAGTTCTTGAAAAATTAAGTAAAGTATTGAAAAGACCTAAATACAATTGCCATTGAGAATTAATGCATATACTTTGATGAAACAATCTATATCTTAAGATACTTGTTTTATTTTGTTTTGTTTGTTTGATACGTTGAGATTTAATAAACTATAAGCTCTCCGGCTGGGTTCTTGGTACCACTCAAAAACTCTTTGCAAGGAGGGGTGCATGAACTTTGTTTTGTCGTGTTTGGAACTGCGGTGTGAAAGTTATTTAATTTCAAAGTTTTTTATAAATTAGAAAATTGAATTAAATTATCTTTTATTTTGAAAAAAACATAACTTTTGCATTGCACGTCCAAACGCCCCAAAACAAAGCCCTTGCACTTATTTGTGTATAGAGCTTTCTAATCATATCAAGAACGCAACCTCTTACACCATAACAAAGTCCTTTGCACTTTTTCGTGCATAAAAGATATTGAATTTCAAAGTTTTTAAAAACTAAAATTTTAAAAATTATTTTTACTTTTATTTTGAATGTGGCAACAACATAGGGCACACTTTAACTCCTAAAGGACCAACATGTATTTTCTTTGGCTACATAGCAATTTGGGGCAAGTACGTGTAATTGGAGATTTCCATATTTTTGGCTTAAATTTTAATAGAAAATGGTAACAAGGAACATCTTTCATATGCACTAGATTTTATGACATTTGAAAATATGAGTAAAAAATTATGCCTAGTACGTTTCCTTTTTTTGTAAATGGGTAGTCTAGGCATATTAGGAAAAATCACTTTTTTCATAAACAAAAATTTGAAATTGATTTTCTAGAGTTATATACATGAAAAGCTTTGAATCATTCTATTTTGATAAATAAGATGAAAGTTATGAGGAGTTTAAGTTTATGGGTAGGTATGGTTTTCAAAGACTCTATACCTACCTACAAACTTATGGCCAAATATTATTGCGCCTTAAAGCTACTCCTAGGGCACATGTTGTGATCAATATTAAAAAAAAAAGTAAATTCCATTTGCACCCAAGTTTGCCACCCAAATTTGCCGCCCAAATTTGCTATATTGCCAAAAATTATTGTTTTGACCTCTAAGAGTTAACAATGTTATGGTGCACATCCAAAAGCATGATGTGGCATGGTCCCTACTTTAAAACTTGGTGCCAAGAGCTCCACCTTAGCTTTGGTCGTAGCATGCAAATAACACCTAAGGTAGACCAATCTATGTTCTACCATCTGACTTTTGACCTCATCTTTACCATAGAAACCCAATTCCATTTACTTTTTTGACAATTTCAGTGCATTGACTCTAAAGGACCAAGACCAATTTTTCGTCAAGAACCACTCAAAATTGCCATTTCTGCTGAATTCACCCAAAAACACAAAATAAACATTTTTTTTTGAAGATTCTAACCGTTGAATCTTGTACTGAATTTGTGTGAGACCATCATGTGTTAAAAATTTCATGAAGTTTGACCGTATAGATTGGGAGATTTTCATATGAGCATTCAAATTTGGAATTTTTTAATTTTAATTCTGGTCTGCAATTTTAGATGAATTTGACCGCCATTTGTGGAAAAGTTTGCACTATAGAATTTGAAATTAAAATATCTTGTGTTAAAGAATTGAGTGGAGAGTCTAGGAAATTTTGTTTTACAAAAACACACTTAATTTCCATTCTTTTACAAATTGTTAAGTAGGAGTAGGTACAAGATTGAAAAACTAACTAACCGGTTAATTGCTCTAAGATGGGATTGAAACACAATGATCTCAATAGTGATATTGTTCTATCAAATAAACATAACCTTGTCCAACAAATTTTTATGAAAAATTGTGAAAATTGCATTTAGGAATGAATCCTATAAGTATTTTTTCAAGAAGATGTTTAGATTGCCCAAAAAACATGATTGTCCATAACTTTCTCTTACTAGTTCAAATAGAATGAACCAAAGCTTCACATGTAGACAAAAATAATATTTAATTTCTTTTTTAATAAATTTAATTTTGACTTTTTGCAAAAAAGAATTTGTTGCCCACTGAGTTCAATTTTGGTCTTTTTGTGGTATAACTTTTGCTCTCGGGCACCAATTGAAATAAAAATTATATTCTCACAAAGCAACTCAGTTTTTCTATCTAATGAAAAAGTCTCAAAAAGTTTCATCCTTTTGAGGTCATCAAAACCTTGCCCGAAATCCATTTTGTCCTACAAAAGGACCATTGTCCTTTAGGGATTAATTCCAACGTAGATTACATGTTAGTCCATGATTGGTGAATACTTAAGTGCTAATAGGTACATGGAATGGTGATTATGGGTTGTTTATAGGATGTTTGTGACTCCAATTATGAACGGTTTTGTAATTTTAGGGTAGATTATTACTTCAGAAAATTAGAATTTTAATCAAAAAATTGTAACATCACTTGCATTTGACTTGTAAAACAAGTGCACACCTTTGAAAAATATGTGCCTATCCTACTTTCGGACCCAAAATCTTGAGATTGCAAATGAGGGTCGTAATAGGCTAATCTACCTTAATTCATTAGATATTTTTTGAAGCTTTTAGAAGACTACAAGTTCTTGACTGTAGGAACTCTTTAGGAACTCTACAAACTCTGCCATGTACGCAATCTAGCATGATTGAGAGACTRCCCCGTTAAATAATAATAAATTCATTTAAAAATATTTTATAGAAAAATTAACTAATTTAAAAAAAATCATTTTTTTAATTTTTTTTTTAATTTTAATTTTAATATTTAAACTAGAAGTGGCCGGTTCACAGCGTAGGAAATAGAAAGGTGAAAAACCTAGGAATAACCCTGAAACAGTCTTCCGGAGGCTTCAAAAACATCTAATGTCGCACTATAGATGCACAAAAGCAATAGAAAAATTCTAACCATGGCACTTTAATATTGGCACATTATGGCAATGTTCTACAACCTTGGAATCTTACTACCACAAATGATGGAGTATTGTAAACCATTGTAGTATATCACTAGCCAATTGACCTCCCATAGTCTCATAGTTTAGGGTTTATTTTTTTCATTTTTCATGAAGTGCCAAAGTTGTGATATTAACTGTTGTAGTGGTGCTCCTAATTTCAACATTCATCCCAACCACGGCTTCTTTTTTTGGCTTTCTAGTGTTAGATTGCACCAAAAAACATTAATTTGGCTAAAAACTAGAGAAAATTTGTGAAACTTTAGGCTAGAAAATTTTGATTTAAGAAAAAATCTTGGATGAAATTCCCAAATTATGGATGAAAACAAAATTATGGACATGTGGTATGTGCTAATGTGATATTTTCTATCCAATATGTGGATAAATGTTGAAATTTGGAGCACCACTATAAAATTTATATCTCCACTTCGGCACTCTAGAAAAAAAAAAAAAAAAAAACTATTCCAGACATATTGGATAGAAAATATTACATTAACATATATCACATATTAACAATTCTGTTTTCATCCACAATTTGGCAATTTTATCCAATATTTTACTGTTTATGTTCTAAAGGCGTGTTGAAGAGCCCATTATTTTGGTGCAAATTGCCTACAAATTGCCGAAGGAAACCCCACTGCCATCGCTCTGCAATTGCAGACAGTCGGCGACATGCCTGATTTCACTCAGTGAAGAGACACAAATTCCGTACCTTTTAGTCAACGACGCGCGCGATCAATTTCCAGAAACTTAAAGTCAATTGCGCAAACGATACAGCAATGCAATCCTTGCGGCAAATGATCTGTTATGAAARTCGATGGTTCGTACAGACAAGAATCGCTTGAGAATTAAGAAGTTTCCACAGCGAGCTCCATAGTCTTTAGGTCATCTGCAAAGCGGGAAGCTAGAAAGCTCAAATTTGCCGTGCTTGATTGATCGATTGATCTGCTGCTAGAAGAAATCACATCAGTTGGTGTTTAGTTCATCTTCTGTTGCAGAAATTGCAGTGTCGGGCGATCTGGTCTATTTGCTCCATTACATCGATTAGTGTGTGTTGATCGATCCCTTGGGGGAGGAATTGTGGCGGGGTTTGTGGCCATGGGTGTTAGAGTGGCGACGAAATGGGTGGCGTTGCTAGCGTTACTATTGCTGCGACTCTGCTTTGCGGCGGATGTGTGGGTGACATACCCGGATCGTAGTCGCTTGATTTCCTGGGATGGGGTAAGGACTTTCGTCCCCGACGCAGTGATCACCCCCTCTACCATCACCGTAGACGAGTCCACGACCTACCAAACTATTGAAGGCTTCGGCGCGTCCCTCACAGACTCTGCAGCGTGGCTAATCCAAACCAAGCTCTCCTCGTCACAACGCGCCGACGCGATGCAGAACCTCTTCGGCTTCAAGGACGGGAACGCCGGCATCAGCTACCTCCGTATCCCCCTCGGTGCCTCCGACATGGCCCTCTCCCACTATACCTATGACGACGGCGCCCCCGMCCCCGACCTGCTGCGATTCTCCATTTCGCACGACTTCCAGTCCATCATCCCCGTCGCTCTCCAGGCGAACTCCATCGACGCAAGCTTAAAGTTCATGGCCACGCCGTGGTCCGCTCCCGTGTGGATGAAAACCAGCAACAACCTTAACAACGGCAAACTCAGCACAGCCTGGTACCCCACTTATGCCACTTATTTGCGAAAAGCTTACGACGCGTACAACGGACGTGGCGTGCGCTTCGACGCGATGACGATCCAAAACGAACCGCAATTCGAGCCYGGGACGTATCCAGGTATGAAGTACGAATGGTACGACGAGCTCAATTTCGTCAGAGACCATCTCGCACCTCGAATGGCTGGGACAGGAKTGAAACTGCTCACGTTTGACCACAACTGGGACATGCTCTGGTATCCCAAAGCGGTGATGAACGAGGGGGCTTCCTTGTACGCAGGGTCCGCGTGGCACTGCTATGGCGGCAGCGTCTCTGCCATGGGGGAGATGCAAGCCGCCTACCCCCARAAGGACATCTACTTCACGGAATGCAGCGGGAAGTTCGCAGACAACAACTTTGGCGACAACGTGAAGTGGAACATGCAGAACCTCTTCATCGGGGGGACGAAAAACTGGGCCAAGACGGTGCTRCTCTGGAGCCTGGCGCAGGACCCTAGTGGAAACCCCCACACGGGTGGYTGCGACAATTGCAGGGGGGTGATCTCAATCGACCAAAGCAAYGGAAAGGTGTCKTATAACGAGGAGTTYTACTGTATTGCGCACTTTGCGAGGTTCGTGTGGCCGGGCGCGGTGAGGATTAGGGCGGTGGACTCCACGGATGGGAAGTTCGTGGGCGTGGCGTTCAAGAATCAGGATGGGCACAAGGCGCTGGTGGTGCTGAACCAAGGGAGTGCGGCGGGGACGGTGAAGGTGGTGTGGGCGGGGCAATCCGTCACGCAGAGCTTGCCGGCTTCCAGAGTGGCCACGCTGTTCTGGATGTAGCCTTAGTTAGCAGAATTGCCGTCACCAAAGTCGTTGAACAATTCTTAAATTCTTAACTTACACAGACAGCTCCAAGGACGAGGAATAKGTCCTGGAATTGAAYTGAAGAAGTCACARAGAAAGATATYGTAATAGAGAAGGTGATATTAGAGAGGATTACATTGTTACTTGTCTCCTAATGCATGTTGATATGGTCATAGTTAATCAAGAGACACGCAACTAATTTAAATGTCATCTAAGGTTCAAGGTCTTGACTCTTGATCCTTATCTTGTCACGAGCACATGAGTGAATTGACTATCCCAATTTAGGGGATAGAGGAATTCTTCCTTAAGAGCTTGTGACTGTTGGTGGCAAAGGGAATTCCTCTTCTTGAAAATTGGACAAAAATTTATGATTTGGAAGGTTAGAARCTCCAAGTCACAACCATTCAAGAGATCCAAAGGGGTCAAGTAGGCGAAGAGTTAAATCTTTTCACCACTAGACAATCTAATAAGAGTGAGCTACTTGTAGTGCAAATGACTCACATGACCAACATATGCTGTAGTATTGCTGAAGAATAATATTGATAAATAGTTTAACTAATTTTTGTTCAACTATCTAATCACCAGAGTATGAGATTTGTGTTCCGTAACAATGAGGAATGAAAACTCGAAGCTAGTATTTTTGTGAAAATTTAGGACTTGAAAATGCACACAACTTACAATAGAAAAAAAAATAAGAGAATCTTGCAAATGAGCTTACATACTTTGACAACCCTACTTTGGATTGTGATTTTGAAATGCAACAAAGATTCAATCCTAGAATCTTTGCTAGAACAAAGACTCATTTAAGATGGTTGGAATAAAGATTAACTATTGTTACTAATCATAGCAAGCAACTTCAACAAGAATATTCTTGCATCATCTAACAATGGGTAAACCACATAACGTTACTTGAATTGTTGCTTCCTCTCATTTTTTTGGAACATTCAAGAATTACAATAACAATCTCATGTGCTTTACTAATGTAGTGGGTTTTAGAACTTGAAGATGGGTAATAAAAAATAATATAGTTGAACTTGTGACTTGATCATTTATGACATTAAAAACACTCTGAATTTTGTTAAATTGGCACAATTGTGGGTGCCAAAAATTATGCCATACATCTGCAAAAGATCCCCAAAGTAGGTGCGCTCAATAGAGATTTATGTTTTAAGCCAACCGCTTTGAAAAGTGCCAAAGTCGTAGGGGTTTAACGAAAATGACGTTCATTATAGAAACTTTGAGGATACTTGTGTTTAGCAATGACATGAGACTTAGTTATCTTAGTCAAGGCTTAGCTATAATGAACAACATAGTGATGTTTAATTCAATATGGTGGTCAAATTATACGAGTTAGAGAAGAGACAAAAGCGACTAAATTGTTGAAGACTTCTACATCCAATGRAGTCAAAAACTCACTACTATGAAATTAAAATGCAGAGTTTTGATCCAAATGTAGGAGTCAATGAAATGTCATTTTGAGGTGTAAAAATGATCTTGTGGTCAATAAATAGTWTGTAGATTACTCGAGGATTCAAAGAGTTCATGGTGGATCAAGCATCTACAAGCTCATGCTCTGACACAAAGCTTGATCTTTTGTTTGGCTAGTACTACTSTTTCCATCAACTGCGGATAGATCCAAATATTATTCCACAACAAATGCGGTATATGGTGACTTTTATGGAACAACAATACGCGAGGTAACCAACCCTCCCTCCAAAAGCATTATCTTCCCAATTGCGCCTTCTATCTACACTTATCTAAAAATATCACCTCTGCAATTCCTATGCAACATTTTAACCTTGAAATCTTGGACTAATACAAATAGAGGATGTTTTGGAGAAGGAGATAAGTATTTTGGGATATTTTGACCTTATAAGTGCATTCTCAAAGCATTTGGGGCAAATACACCCCTAATGCACTCTCAAGACTCTAAAATTTGCACCACCTTTGGGA
This sequence comes from Pleurozium schreberi, assembly GCA_006891605.1. Classification (NCBI taxonomy): domain Eukaryota; kingdom Viridiplantae; phylum Streptophyta; class Bryopsida; order Hypnales; family Hylocomiaceae; genus Pleurozium; species Pleurozium schreberi. The sequence goes on from VACF01002297.1 coordinate 107,537, forward strand.
ACACAAATGGGCTCCTATCATGTACATGTGGAATCGGGCCAATTAGGTCATGTATTCAAAACCTGACAAAATCATAGTGATGAAATTGCTACAAGAGAAAGAATGTTTTGAGTATTGTCCTACGAGTAATGACTTTTTAGAAAATTTGTAGTAAAATTTTACTAAAAATCTCCTAAAGGATCATTACTTAATATATGGACTTTACTACTAGGACTATACTTAAAGCACCCCTTTAATTGTCTTGTACATAATAGAAATGTTACAAAAGAGCCTTTACAGAGGATTGAGGGCCCTTCGTGTAAATTGTCATGTAAATTATCTTGTGAAACACCTTTGCAGATTAGGAGGCACTATGATCTGCACGGTGATTGCAACAAAAAWATTGCTGAGGTCACTGAAGAGCTGCAGCAAGTGAAGTCATGCTTGGAGGGGTGTGACTGCACAGGCGCCATGCTGGATGAGGGGCAGAGCGGAAGACCCAGAGGCGAGTATAATATACCCTAAAATTTATCCCACAAAAGGTAGGTAACCCAAAAGCGCCACTAAACTAAAAGCGCCATCTTCACACTCTGTACATCTCCAAATTTAGTTATGTACCTATGTGGAAGAAACGCTTTTAGAATCAAACTTTGACCCTTCATAATTTTTGCATGTTGTATCCAAATGTTGCATTCTTTGGTGCATTGGAACTTCCTTTCACTTGCCAACAAGACAATATGAAAATCTGACCAGCCTTATGATAGTAACTAGGCACCATACCAATTTGTGGCGCCTTGAGGATGCCTACCTTAGGCCTCTGCAAATTCAAACCAAAATTTGGACAAGTTCTACTGACCTCATTTATCTGAGAGATATGGTTTTACCTTCTTTATTTTGAACTGAAACTGTTTTGAGTACAAGGATAACTCCTGTGGGTCCAAATTTCCCATATTTCTTGAATCTGGTGGCAAAAATGTCAAGTTCTGAAAGTAAATCATTGCCTCTGGACCGAAGGGGAAGAGGCTTGACATTATGTGAGATAGTTTAAGTAGGACCTTAATTTACTCAAAAAGTGAACAAGTGTTACAGGGACAGATCCTCTCACAGCACAATATTCATTTTGGGTTACATAGGTTCCTGTGATAATTGAAAGATTTTAAAAATATATCCATAAATTTCATACCAGTTTGGAGATATCACCCACTGGAAACCATAGAAATTTGCAACAGAATATTCTGCTCTTGCATGGTATTAAAAGAAATATATGTCGTGAAGTGTATTTTACGTGTTTACGTTTTTTTTTTTTTTTTTTTTCCATCACTTGATTTTGATCGTGAAATTTATGTTTTTTGAAATGAGCAAAATTGTCGTTTGTCAAAGTCTAGTTTTTAGTGCACTTGAAAATTTTGAATTTCAAAAAATCGAGGATTATATTGCAGTGTGAAGTTGGAAACCTGTAACCATGTTATTAAAACATAAAATTGTCCAAAATTTTGTTTTACACCAATTGAGATGTAGTGTTTTAGATTTTTAGATTTTTCAATTTATTTTGTACTCCATATTTGATATGATTCTTCTTCACTTCTCCTTCAAAATTCAGTCATTTCATATCTTCACAAACGAATTAGAAAATTTTAGGATTTATCGACGATATTGCATGTGATTGCAATTTGTGGAAAAATAAAATGAAACAATAAATGTTTGTCGATGGAGACAAAATGGAGCACAGAGCATGAAGTGGACACCAAAGCAAGCTAGCATGTGTGTTTTTAATTATTGATTACAGGAATATCAACTGGGACTCAGAATTTAATTTTTGAAAGATTGCACATTCTAGGTTCTCATATTTAGATTCTAGACTACATATTAGGCAATAATACTGCAAGGCCCGACAAACTGCTCTTTTTTGAGCAACATTGAACCAGTGAGCATAAACACAAGGCCGTGTATACAAATACKGAGCATAGTAGTCTTCATTTCTCCAAAATTCACAGATCTGTAGATTCACAACCCGTACCACATTTAAGGCACATTGATTCTCCGCCCACTGGGCGATTTGCACCATATGTGTCAAGAATCAACCAATTGCGCTTGTGCTTAATCCCAGACCTGAAAATGAGAAATTGCCTTTATATTTTACAACACCCTTCCCAAATCCATCTGCAGATCTGAATCAGGTAGATAGAGTCTCTCACAGCTAACAAAATTATGAAATGACGCAGAAGTTGTAATCCTCCAGAGATCATTAAATTAGTGAAGAGAGTAAAATCAAGCACCCGCCTGTGCATAAGCATAAATAGAATAGTTTGAATTCATATACCTYCTACAAGATTAAAGTTTACAAGGAATGGATAGATCGTATCGTATCGATGGCTTGCCTTGCATAAAGGCTTGGTTCATCGTACAAAACAGCAGGATTATCAAGTCTGCTTGACAAACTCTTGTCTCCAAGAAACGCTCGAAAGGAATCTGCCACACTGTTTGACAGTGAAATAAGGTCATATCCTCCCTCAAGGAAAAATACACAACGACCCCCACAAAGCTCATGTGCCAACCTCTTGATGTCAGATGCAAGTCGATAATAAGTTCCAGTTGTGAACTGCATACTCGCCAAGGGATCTAGGACGTGAGCATCAAACCTGGACACAGATAACTCCAAATTATCATCAAGCTTTCATAGGACAGATAATCCTAGCCATTTCGATATTCGACAAATATGTTCAGCCTCCTATAGCCTCCTTATATTCCAATTTTCTTCAACTATCTACCCTGCGGCATAAAGCATTTAAAGGGTTTCAATCCTCAAGGATGTAACTTACCAGAAAGCTAAGATGACGATTAATCAAAAAAGATCTTCCAAGTTAAGGAGTAACGCAAGATGACTACAGTCAGAAACAAATACGGTATGCAAAGATGGRATTACCCAGCAGACACCAAAATAATATCAGGTTTGAATCGCTGAGCAGCAGGGACAATCACTTCTTCGAATACTCGAGCCATCGCGTCGTCGCCCGACCCTCCTGGCAAAGGCAGATTGAGGGTTGACCCCTCCCCAGGACCAGAACCAACTTCATTCATCTTGCCGGTCCCTGGATAACTACCATCCTGACMACCATGTCAACACCAGACCATTGTGTTGTCAGACGCAGAGGATAGAACTGCAGCTCTGCTGATTTGGCATACACTGGCAGTATAATCAGAGCTTAGGGATTGTCGATTTGAAAGACTGCTTCTAAGAGAGAGGGCAGAAACCCAACAAAGGCAAACATGAATACGGTATGAGCATGCCACGCCCCCCGTCTTGAKCAAAGAGTGCTAGATTACCTGGTGTGTTGATAGGAAGAAAATATCGGGGTCGCTATAAAAGGCATCATTGGTACCGTTACCATGATGGACATCGTAGTCAATAATGAAAACTCGCTGCAGTCCATGTACTTGCTGCGAATAACGAGCAGCCACAGCGATATTCCCAAATACACAGAACCCCATCGGCCCTGCAGGAACTGCATGATGACCTGGAGGTCGAACCAGTGCAAAACCAACAGGAGGGTTTCGTGTCTCTTTTGCTGCTGCCACCTAAAAGAAAATGACAGATGAGGTATTCTTACATTTGCAATGTAACGAAAATTTTACAAGTACGTAGAACGAGACAGCATAGCTCAACGAATAACGTARTAATGTTATCCTACAAACTTCAAATTAGCGCGAGAGGATGCATTACTCAGCAAGACAACGATTGGGAAAGGAGGATACGAGTCACAAATTCCAAAGCAAAATGAGCAAGGCACACACCACAGAATCCACCAACGCTAAGCTTGCACCAGCTGCCATCATTGACTCATAGTATGTCTGTACGTCATCCACTTGAGTATAGATCAGCCCAATACCATATATAAATTTTATGAAATAGAAACTCATAATTAAAACTGTGATAACTGCCTAAAGCCTGCAAATAAGAACTAAAAACTTCACATACTAACAACGCTGTCCGGCCTTATGCATASGTAGCGTTGCTCTTGAATCTACTAACCTCTACAAGTTTGAAGTACTAACGAATTCCAACTTTTGAAGATCAATAAACGCAATGAAAAGGTAATATAGAAAGCTCTTGAAACGTACAGATGGTGTCGCGAACGTGGGCCCTGAGCTCTCCAAGAATATAAGCCCTTCATCTTCTGCCTTCTGCATTGCCTGCTGACATGGTGTACAACATCTTCAGCAGAAATTTAGACCTGAAAGTTAAGGAACCTGAAAACTGGGACCTGAAATGTCATACCCAAGGTAATTGCACCTATTAGATACACGAACCGTTCTGGCACAACCAGAGCCTCGTACTCTAAGCAATCTACCTCATGCACTGAAACCCTCCAAATTCTGAACAAGATGACTTGTTCGAAGGAGACTAATCATCACCCAGTCAAGCACGCGAGACTTACCCTTTCTAGACCCTTGACATAACCCATAGAGTGAACAGCTGCTACATCCTCCTGTGATGCTGCTTTAAAGTCSTGAATCCTTATTACTTCTTTGCCACGCAGCTGCAGATTCACGCCCAACAGTTGGTATCCTCCTTGTTACAACCAACTTTCGAGCAAACGTTGAAACTTAGGCCGTGAGATAATTTTGTAAGACACAAGATTTACAAAGACACAGCATCCGTAACTAATTTGTTATGCGCATGACCATCTCGACCATGCATAGCTACTGGCATAGCTACCACCTACATAGCTATTGCAATCTTATTTTTCTTAGGATATAGGTCTCCAGGTGTAATAAGATATGTCCACTCTATTTCAAAGCTCCATTTATATCACAAATTGCATTCACGTATAGAAAAGCAATCCCCACGGTTGCATCACGAACTGAGGAAAAATAACCGGCTTAAAGAACGCTCAACAGCTTACCTCACCTCAGGAGTCAGCTCTCCCTTTTCTAAAGCCTCCAGAATCGAAGGTACTCTTGCATTACATTCTGGATGTCCTTCCTGATGCAATAACAAACACAATATTAAGCATAGCAATAAAAATTAGAGACCTAAATGAAGAGCATGACGGTGACCCCGATTATGCAGTGTCCAACTGTATTGTTATTGATCCTGCAGGAAAACAGAAAATTCTCGTTCTCACATTCATTTCGTTTCCGTCTATTACTGCCTTACACTGCGTTTATTTCGATTCTGGTTCCAAAGACTCTGTTCTTAAGTAGTAAGTACACTCTGTTCTCTGTTGCAAAGATTGAAAAACGTTCAAAGGCATTCAAATTATTACTGAACTAGGAATCGGAGAACGGACAGTACCACTGTATATTTGTCCAAATGAGCAACAAAGAAAGAGGCATTTTTAACCTGGTTATGGCCCATGGCTGGAGCAGCAGCAAAGATTACGCGCGCCTCCACTAGTTGAGAAACAGGGATAAGAAGCTCCCGTGGGCGTCTGCTGATGGAGGCAGGAGCATTACTATCCTTTTTTTTCTTTTTTTTCTTTTTTTTCTTTTTTTTTTTCTTTTTTCTTCCTATTTATTTTCTTTCAAAAAAAATTCCTCTTTTTCGATAAATTTTTCTTTCTATTCAAGTTTTTTCTTCATTTTCCTTTCTAAATTTAATATTTCAAAATCATATATAAATGAAAGCAAACTTTGTGTTTTATTCTATATTTGTTTATATTTGTTTTTTTGGTTATATTTGGTTATTTGTTTAGTCAATATATATTGAGACACATTCATATTCTCCTACTTGTGCAACACAATGACTATTCAAATGCAAAATGCTTTAGTATCATTACTTGCTTTGAAATTTGTTTTCAATTCTATGTTGAAGCATATGCAAGAAGCTATACATTCAAATGACTTTGCTTTGAGATGATTAAAAAGAGGATGGAGGATTCTACTAAAATAAATTGATATGCCACTAATTCACAAAATTGATTTCCAAAATATACGAAACCACTTGGATCAAATGTCAAATTCGATTTCACTCCTACCATAAACCTGCATTCTTGTACAGTAACAATAAATATTTTTATAGTGTGGAATGTGGAGAATTTAGTAAGGGGCAACCTAACTTCATTATTTTGAAGTTGACGATAATTTAATTCTTTTAATAAATTATTGGAATTATAATTGTATTATTATATAATTTGAATTTATTATTTTGATAAAGTTATTGTTATTTAAATTATCAAATAAATTAATGATTCTTGCATTACCATCTAGAGTCTGGACCACCAAGCAAAACTAGTAGGGTTTTTGGAGACTAATCTCACAACCACCTGATAAATATCAAGCACCAAGCCAAAAAGATTGTGAGATTGGTTAAATAATAAGTGTAGAAAATAGAATCGCTTTTACACAAACAACGGCAAGAAGCAACAATAAAAAAGAGTCAATTAATAAAAATGAATTTCTAATGATTGATGGTAGAGATTTCTTCAATTCAATAGAGGAGCCCAATCTGACCCAGATGGGAGTTCTGGCCACCAAGAACCTCGGCCCGATTGCTACCTTGAGGCCGGATTGTTTGGTGCCAAATCATGCCACCTAATGCAACACGTAGGATGAGTTGTAGTTCCGGCCGGCCTCAAGTATAACAATGTTTTTTTTTTGCACTGTAGCAGTACATCATGCACTGAATGGAGGATGGTCCCTCCAAATTTAAGCCACTGTGACTGTGCCACCACACTGGATTATGGCACCATGGTGCCAGAAAAAAAAACCCTGCAAGTATAAAGCCCTTGGGTCAGATTTGGAGAAATTGAGTGATCCTATGGGTTCAAACTTGGAGAGTTCCGGACAGCCTTCAATCCGGCCCCAATTGTAAACCGGGCCTTACATTCTTCACAAAAAAATTCACGTCTTTCAACAGCCTGCCAGCGATAAAGTTTTGAACAAAAGATCAACTCCCATTAAGACCACTAGAAGAAGTGCACTTAGAAAAAACTTTGCCAGAATGATGTAGAAAAAACTTGGATGATTGAAGGTTGTTCAGCACAGCACAGCCAACTTTAACTTACAACAGAAGTCCTCGTTCAACACTCCTCCCATTTCCATTCACATAAGGCAGAATAATCTTCTTGTAGAAAAAGGAAACCGCAGGCTTTTGCCTGAAATTGCCAATACTATTGCTCAGTATCCAACATCGTTCTATCTCCTACTGTAGCCTGCTCTTCAAGGTCTCAACTACAAAATTGCTTACAGCCGGCAGTTGTAATTCACAASTGCGGTMTYTGAATCAATTGAATTGGAACTAAACTGTAACTATTAATCCGGCCATCTACTGTACAGTACTGTACACGATGCTCACTGCTCTCCTACTTCAAAATCGGAACACAAGATGTTGACAGAATGTTGTTGGTGTAATTAAGTCATGAAAAGGGGAAGTAGAGATGAAGAAATCAAAGGAAAATGGTTCATTACAACCATGTCACCAAGGATGCGGAAATAACGCCTCCGCCCTCGCACATGTCGGCTCCCTGCTTCCACCATAACTGCGACAAGTACTGCTTCTCTCCTCCAAGCTCACARGCTTCCACTGTATTGAGCGGCGTGCAGGACCGGTACCGGYTTGGGGAGTATTCTCGAATGCCCCCTAGAATGTACAAGTTGCTGCCCACACTCTCGCAGGCAAATCCGTATCTCCAGGATGGCCGTGCGTACTCTTCCCCTCCATTGATGTGTCCCAGYTGAGTCCAGTCGTTCAATTGCGTGTTGTACGCCATGACTCTCTTTTGGTGAATGCAGATGAGCTCTCCATTTGCAGTCACTGCACTCGGCTCCATCACCTGAACATGCGAGACAGAAAATCAGGTGGAGCTAAATATGGTGCAAGCTTACCAAACGAGAAAGTCAATAAGAGACTTCAAAAGTGGCGTGATGGAGGTAAACTGTCCAAACAAGCTAACGTCTGCCTGGGTGTGGTACGTTCCTATTATTAATTTCCCCAATAATTATTGGCTATCGAAAGAGGATTTCAGTACATTTTAAAAGGCAATTTCGGGGCAGTGTAAATGAACAGTTAGTTTTTAAAGTGTTGATAACAGGGAAATACGAAATCAAAACGTTCAAATGCTCTCATGTTTTCAAATGGTAASCWTTTTTTAGGCAAGATCTACAGAKGWYACTTTKGGGTGAAGGGTGATAGTTRGGCGTARTTACCAGGTTATTCTCTTTAGAAATTGATAGTCAATTCAGGAGAGCTTTGAATGCACATCCAAACCCWTGTATCAAAATCTGTCCTAGAYTTTGATCACTTCTCARTACTATTAAAMSTTCTGAAATGCGTCAATTCAACAAATAGGAAGTGAGGTGAGGTGCACAACTGACCTTCTTGTTGTCGAGGTACATGTTCGGCACAAAACGCCACGAGTCAGTCGCCGCGTCGTAGACCTCGGCGGAGCTTTTCTGATAGCTTTTCTGGTACTCGCCCGCAATGACCCAAAACTGGCCATCAAGGGCCACTCCATGGCAACTGGACCTGACAACCGCCATGCTGGAGAGCGTCTTCCATGAGTCCGTTTGCAAGTCGTAGACCTCGGCTGAGTCCAGGAACTTTGTGTTGCCTTGGCCTCCAGCKACAAAGACTTTSTCCCCCACCACCGCCGCTGCAAACCAGCTCCTGGCTGTGTTCATTCGGGCCCCTCTCGTCCACTTGTTGGTGAGCGCGTCGTAGATCACAACGTCACTGCACACCACCGCTGCGAGAAATCCAAAATGAAAAGAGTTAGAACATCAGGCCTGGGAGTCGCAATCCGCTCACTAATAGCTGCTTTCTAAACTTCATTCCCTTCCTCTTCCTATTCTCTTGACACCAAAAATGGGGGGTTGTGGTGACAAGCTCTAGACAAGTGCATTCTGTGTACGAACTTCTTCATCGCTTAGTCTGAAATTTATCTCCAATGCTCAAGATTTCAATTTGAAAACTTTATCAGTTTGTTGTTGAAAACACAACCTCGAAGACTCTAGGGAGATGACTTCTGTGTTCATTGAAAGTGAGAGAATGGAAGAATGTCCACTCTTATGACTCCACCTTTTGAATCTCTGTATTACACAACTGATGTAAAATTTTCTTGATTTACTAACTGGTCTTAGAAAGAAAATCAGGAATTGTACAACATTAGCCCTACGACCACCGTTAAAATATATAAGTTCGTATGATTAGAATACATGAGTTCGTTAGATTGGCGCAATTCTGGGTGCCTAAAATTGTGACATTAAATCTGCACAAAGCTCTAAAAAGGCTAGGACTGGTGTAGATTGACATTAAAGRCCACACCTAAGTAATGGAATTCTGCCAATTTAACCAAGCTAATGTTGTTTGTAAGAGGATATTGGTTGTACCTGAGGACTGTTTGTCTGGAGTGGGGCTCTTCTGAGTTCGTGTGCCGCCCATGACGAAGAATTTATGGCCCACTGCTGCGCAAGCAAAGCCTTGCCAGTGATTATTTTCAGAACTGCCTAGCGTGGGAGGCAGTACTGACCATTTGGCAGCTATGGGGTCGTATGCACGAAATGGTGATCCCTCAGGAGTCTCCGGCAGCACGTATATCCACCCTTCCGCAACACCCATCTGCAGATGCACCATTGAAATTGAACAATACAGGAAGAGATTTAGAAAAATGCTGGAAAATACGATTCATTGTCACGGTCTAGCATCTGCAAAAATTGCAGTAAAAAAGCAAACATCAATCAATGCAAAAAGAAATATAATTAGTCGCTTAGTATTAAGGGATTGACTCTTGAATGCAACTATCGATCCGTGGGTGCGGGTTGGGTTGGAACCTTGCGACGCAATGAAGCGAGTTCTTGCTGTTCTGCCACACGCTTCCACGACGAACACACGCGCCGCGCCATCGCCAAGCTCTGCCTCGGCAGCTGTACAAAAATCATCGTCATGATGTTGTACACTGCTCAATTCTTTATACTCGATTGTTGTAGCAACAGACTGGTAGTGTACCCAACTCTCACTTGGTACTCGACAGTTGAGACTGGACTCATCAGGGACTGGTAGTTGCTACTGTATGAAACAATCTCTTTAATAGTGAATTAAAAGCAGGGAGACGCCGGGACTCGACGCCGCCGGATACCGGTTAAAGTGCGTGACTGACTGGCGGGCTGCCTGTGATTATCCGGAGCGGATGATCCCYTGGCCGGAAACGTGGTCCCCAAGGCCTCTGTCTGCATGTGATTTCAACCACGCCGCTTAGCATTGCAGTAGTCATTGATGACCCGGCTTGCGAAGTTGCGAGGGAGGCGTCGGCCTTTGTGGGAAGCTACTGTAGCTACKRTAGCTGCCCATGTGGTGACGATCGACCTTGTGTTGATCCTGGGGTTCCCACGTTGTAGAAGCCGAGCATGACCTGGCACCTGCTGCGTCAGCCTTGCTACAATCCACCAGTCTTCCGCATCTGCAACCTAACCCAACTTAACTTTTACTGTAGCTCCTTCTCATTGGGTGCTTTTGAAAAGTTTGGCAGGACCAATTCTTCTTGGGTTCCTGGCCTCCTGGGAGAACGGAAGGTCTGCAAATGTGGAGTCAGCGGCCAATCCAAGAACCCGCCTCGATTGACTACTGTAGGATTTGGAGTTTGGATTGCCCCAGCAACTGAATTGCAAGCGTCGCGCTGACTCCTGGAAGTTTCATCTCAGGGAATTTTCGTAACTCATTCTTTCCAATTAGATGGTTAAATTTGGCACATCTGAACTCATATTTGAACTCGAAGATCTCTCTCTCCCTCTCTAACGATCGGCAAGAGATTAGGAAGGAAGAAATGTGTTACGAATTCGCCAACAGGGGCAAGGTGAACCAAATTTGAAACCCGCGCAGTCCTTGCTAGGGTTCCTCAAGAGATGGTGGACCTTGCCTCCCAGAGTCCCTGTGATCGGTCACACATTCGATCATTGTTGACTGTCGCTTGATTGCTTGCCTGGGGTTTCCCCTTGCACGGGATGCATGATGGCCAAATCAAATTTGAAGGGAGAGCCTACAACAGTACAGTACAGTAGTGTCGGTCCTTTGTGAATTGGTCTGGCTTGTAAATTACTGTACCATTTGCATGATGACGAAAATCGTATTGTATGGCACATTCTCAGGGTGTGCTTATTGTCCCCAATCCCAAGCTCACACATGCTAAGTTAATGGAATTGCCAAGGTGCACAGAAAAGACGGAGCAAGCAAGGAAAGTACTGTAGAGATTAGTTAGTTAGTTAGTGTACATGACATTCTGTTATCCAGAGAATTGATTTCTTGTCACATGGAGAATATGCAAGAATCCCACCTCCGGATTCGTAGTGAGGGATTTCAAGCACCTGGAATAAATGCCTTGTGTACATTTCATGTGATGATTTTGGGTGCCACATACTTTAACCCTGAAAGGACAGACTTGTGAGTTGTGACCTTCAAAATGAACTGCAAAATTTTGTGTGCTCCTTGGTTGAGACCAGGGCTTTTTTTTTTTTTTTTGGCTTTTTGGCTTTTTGGTGCCAGATTGCACTAGAAAAAATAATTTGGCTAAAAAATGCCAAAAATAATGGCTAAAAACTTGGATGAAATTGCCAAACAACTTTGGATTTTATAAAAATCGTAGATGAAATCGCCGGATTTTGGATGAAAATCATATTATACATCCAATGCGTGGATGAATGTTGTAATTTGGAGCACCATTGTAACATTTAATATTGCCACTGTGGCACTTTGTAAAAAATGAAAAATAACCCTGGTTGTGACTAAGGTAGAGGTACCTATTATTGACAAGTGCCCCATCAGCAATCAACAGGGGACTATATTTTCAACCAAGGGTGAAACAGAATTCCATTTTGTCTTTGGAATGCGTGTTTTTGATTTATTCAAAGTTTGGACCAATAAATTCATGACACATAAGTGTGCAAGAAAATATGTAGCAATGAGCAAGAAAGTAGTTCTTGAATGATCGGAATTGGATAACTCTAGATGTTGGTCATGGATCAAGCCCATTTTTGCCTTTTAAAATTCATTATAATTTCAATCCAAAAGAATAAATTACCAAATTTTTGGAATCCCCTTTATTTATGTCAATTTACCTTTGAAAATATTTGCTTTGCTTAGCACTACCCTAGATCATGTCCAAAATTGCTTATTTGATCGGTTATGGATACCTCTACCTTACATATTCACAAACTTTTATTTCATTTTTACATAGTATTTTTTTCTAGAAAAAATCTTGTGTCATCTATCATTCATAAAATTTAGAGGAATATTTTGAGAAAAATTGAAATTATTGGGATATCAAGGAAAAGGTTTAAACAAATTGTATCAAATGCAAAATCAGCTCAAAAAATATCATTTTGATGATTTAAATTCACATGAAGAGAAGGAGCTTGAAGTTGTCAAATACACTACTAACTCAGTTATCCATGGATTAAACAACTTCCTATGTAGAGAAGTCATCAACCCCTGAAAAAATGGATTTCCAACACTACCTTCTTGAAAAGTGATCAACCAAGTCCCAAACAAATTTGTATTAAAAAATGCTTTTATTTGTCTCCAAGGGGTGCTAAATATCATCCACATATCAATTTTAGGCCTCCTATGGTAGAACCACCCATAGTCAACCACTTAAGGAATTCCACGCATGTTACCGGGCAGTATAAGGCAATGTAAATTTTTTGCCATATAACAAGATAGAAATCATGTAGATTGCCAATTTTCCATTATTCTTTTCCTTGAATCCAAATTAGTATGAGTTTTGGAAGTCAAAAGTTGTTTTGAATCCATATCCATCGTAATAGAGTCTTTCAATTTTGATTTTTCAAAAACTACTTTCCTTGTTCACTACTTTTAATTGGGACATGTGTTTAAAGGAGTAAAAAACACATTCCACACTTTGGTTGGAAATCTATTCTAGCCAAGGTTGGAAACGGTTACACCCTACAAGTTGGATATAGGTCCCTAGTTGGGAATGAGTGGTTCTACCATAGGCATTTAATAGACATGGAGTCCCTATTTTTGTAAGAAGCAAATGATCTCCACTAGCCCCTTATGTTATCACCTATGCCTATTATCTTATAACAATATCTTACTATATCTTACAACAATACGAGTGTTGCATGCCAAGTTACAATATTATCACATTGTTGAAGCCATGGTAAACCATGATAATTTCAACCGTTTAATACTAGAAGATGTGTTTAAGAAAAACATTTCAATTTCAGCCAAAAATTGTCACACACGCATTTCTAAGGGCCTTGCCTCATTATAAGGTAAATCATCCCATTGCGGTCAGAAATTGGAGTAGGTCCCATTGTGATCAAAATTGTAATGGTGAACTGAAATGTACACCACCATTACAATTTTGACCACAATGGGACCTACTCCAATTCTACTCCAATTCTGACAGCAATGACCGCAATGGGATGATTTACCTTATCCCCTCACTAACCTATCACAAGATTGCCATCTATCTTATTATTACAAAAAGACTAGAATTCCTGACTTGGCCTCAAATCTTTCACATGTGTGATATATAACTTTAAGTTAACTGGATTTTGAGATCTCCGGAGTTTCTTGGATTGCTGTGGTGGAGCAGTCACTGGCTGGGTGATGAAAAACAAGTCATGCAAAGAGCCACCAATATGAAATATCAAGGTGAATTTTTTCTTTTTCTTGAAACACGTGGACAATTTCCATTGAAGGAGAAACAGTACACAGCAACCAGCAACCAGAGGACCAAGCCCTTGGCAAAACATTTTTTTTAACTTTTCAAAGACCATCTAAAAAGCACCCTTTTTCCCTGTTTTTTTATTTTTTTTATTTTTCAAAGAGAACACCCCTAGAACGCAAAGGAACCTCAGAACAAAGGCCAACCATGGTGACAAATTTTGAAGGACAAGTGAATCATGTTTCTTGGGCATTCAATATTTGATTTAATAACTCCAATTCATTCATCAGAAAAGAAGGGACAACTGAAGTCCTACTCAGGTACATCCAAGAGCGTGGTTCAGAACCAAAAGCATGAACGGAGATTGTAATGAAGAGATCGGAGAATGGGGACTACCCATAAAATTGTATGAATATACAACTGCATGTGATTTGTATGAATCAATTCAAGTTTTTTTTTTCTTTTTTCAGTGTTGGAGGATCTTGTTGGCAATTCATGAGAAACAATTCCAAACTCTCATAGGATATGTATTTTGGGATGCATGAATTCTATGAATTTTAAAAGTTCGTATTATAGTTATATTGGAAATTGATCCTAGACTCTTAACCCCTAAATGACCCTGAGGACAGAATGTGTCCTTCACCAATTTTTTATGTTAAACAAAACCTTACCAAATTACTATTTGTAGTAGTTTATATTTTTGAAAAATTCTTTTTGAAGTTTAGTTTTAGCTTCAAAAAATCTGATTTTGAAAATGATTGATTATGATTTTTCTATTCAAGATTTTGTGCATGGGTGTCCATTGCAATTTTGACTTTTTGTAGTGTTGAGGGCTCTTGGGAATGAGCCTCAAATACACTAGATCTTTGAGAAAAAACAAAAAATAATTGGGAAGTGCAATTTTGAATGAACTTTCTTTTCTAAATGTGTTCAAAGTGCACAAGTAGTGAAAGTGTCAAATCAAAATAGTGACTATCATAATACATTTTCCATGTTATTTAGGAGTTAACAGTTTTAAGTATGTCCTCTTTAAAATTTTAGATTGAAAATTTTCAACTAATTCCAATGTCAAAATATATGAATTTTAATCTCAAAAAAATTATCCCATTCCAAGACAAAATTTAGTCTTTAAAAAAATTCCTAGTGAAAATGCTTGTATCCGACAAACTTGTGCATTTCAATAATGTGTTTGAAACCGAGTTGAAGATATAAAATAAACTTAACCAAATAAATCTTCATATTCATATTCAAAAAAACTTAATAGAAAAGGAAGTATAAGTTGAAAGACAAATCTATGTTGATAACAACTTTGACAAGAATTTGAGACGTATCAATTCCAACAAGGCATTAGTTAGTGCTTATGATTTATCCTTATGACTTAAATTGGGTAGAAATAGGTGCCAAAGTTGGGTTTGTTGGCTTTTTTCAGAGGACAGAGACTATGACACCGACTCTAGTTTTGAAATTTGAATTTCCCAATCCTATCTACAATCGCATTCACACTGCACAACGAGGTTAGGGTTGGAGTGTAGATGTGAGGTTCAACTAGTGAATGAATTAACCTATGACAGAGCCTCAAGGTTACTCCGTTCTTGTTTTGTTCAAAATGTACTCAGTTTTATTTCTTAACTGGATAGTTTTATTCTAGACTCTCAAAGGGGCTAAAGTCAACAATGCAACTGAGGTTGACAAGGAAGGGCATTCCACATTCTTCAATGCAATCGAATTGAATGCGCTTGCTGTTGGAATTAACCCTCAAAGGACGGACCTCTAACCATTGCTTTCAAGCCTTCCTACCCACCTCTCATTTTCTTACCAATTTTCCATTAGATATGTATGAAAAAATTTGTATTTATTTTTCAAAGATGAAATTAAATGTCCTCTTTACTTCACAAAAAATTTAGATTTTTTTGTGGGGGATTGATTTATGGGGGAATTTTTGAAGAAAAAGTGAAGAAAAATCAAATCAAATCAAAAATTATTTCAAAAAATCTGAAAATTTCACCATGTGTGTACACTAAAGTGAAAAACATCATGGTGTGAACCCAACTCCCATGCCTTTCTATAATTAGAATGCAATAAACATTGAAAATACAGTCAAAGTTTAAATTGCACTAAAATATTCAATATTTGGAATTTTTCCAAAATTCCAATTGGAGTAGAAACTAGAGTAGATGAACTTCATTTCATTAGTTGGGATCAAACTCAAAAAATGTCATTTTTGTGGAGAAATTTCAGATTTGGAACAACTTCCCAAAATACACTAAAATAGCATATTTCTATGATCCGTTTTTTTAACTAAGTTGTCATTTTTTTGAAGATAAACATTCAAAAGACTACAAACTCATGTGAAAAGTCTTCATAACCCAACATGAAAGGTCTAAATGAAAAAAATGGATGAAGAAATGTTTCCAATCCCTTAGTGCCTCATTAGATAGAACCCAAATGGCACATAATGGCGCCCCCGGCGCTCCTGGGTTAACATTCACTCCACTGTCCGGGGAGTTCTATATGTGGGTCAAACGGTGGATTTCCGTGAAACTTTCATCCACCTCGGGTTTTTTCAAATGTGTCCTGAAGTGTGCCAAGAGGTTGCAAAATTTGCCGGTCGTTTTCCTAAAACTTTTTCTCTCGGTGACATTGCTGCCATTGTCCAATTTAAATTAGGAAATTTCCTGTAGGGTGCAAATCTGATCAATTTTACGTTTTTTTGGTTTGGGGTCCTAATTTTCTTTTTTGCTTGAAAAAATATTCATTAGCCTATAGCAATATCCCTGGCAGGATTTGAACCTAGAATTGCCCCTTCCGATTTAGGGCCACGGATACAGCCTTCCAAAAATGTGCACAAAACAAAGCCTAAGGGAGTGAGAGACTGAGAGTGAGAGCCCTAAGCGAGAAATGTTGAGAACAAAGTGGAGAGTTTGGGGCGTGGAGGGCAATGTGATTGTCTGAGGGAGACAGACGTTGAAGGAAACGTTGTTGCTTTCATGAAAAATTCCAAAGAGAAAAATAAATAAAGCCAGTTGCCCACTTGCCCAGGGCCTAGGCAACCCAATTGTTCAGATGTTGTAGTAATTAGTAAATAGTAATGGTCTCTAAAGTCTAAAGTTGTAAGTTGTATAGTACATTAGTAGAATACTATGTTGTATTACCTGTAACTTGTATACACCTAATATTCTAGTGTAAAAATTTTCTAGAAAGTATTAGCACGGTAGGCTAAAAATGGGAATCATGAATTTCAAAACGGTAATTTTCCTACATGCTCCTAGGGAGAACAGCAAAAAGCCAGCATTTGATTTTTCTACCTGGCCCATTTCCAAAATTCTTTTTTTTTGTCCGAAACCTTTGCCTAAACTTTTCAATCTCATTTGGAAATTCTCATAATCAACCGGCTAGGTTGTAACTAAATGCCGGTACTCCCCGGGCATTGATTCACTCCAGATGCTGTTTCACCGATTGAATACTTGCATCCGCCGAGGTTGAATTCCAGAGAGGACGATTCTTGCGCTGCTGCGGCATCGGAATCGCCATCGCCACCGGGTGACGAATCGTACAACAATTGAGCTCGCTTCCCACACTTATCAATCAGTTGCGCAAGCATGATCTGCCATGGCTACCCGTGGACAGCGCCTCTGGTCCCCAGGAGCAAGAACTGTGGCTTGAACAGGTCCACCTGGAGAGGAAGACAATTCATGGCCGTGAGGGCGATGCAGAATGCTCGYAGTGAAGAGTGGGTGCTGGCCATTGATGTGGGGACCGGGGGAACCAAGGCCGCTCTGGTCAGCAAGCTCGGCACTGTGGTGGCTTCGGCGTTCCATCGACACCCGGACCCTGCCCCTTCTCGTCTGTGAGTCTCCTGGACTCACCTGGTGGGAACTCTTGGGTTTAGGTTTAGGTCAGGAATTGATTGATTATGATCGTGTATTCTAGCCACATTATACGCACTGGTGTAATGAGGTTCTTGCATATTTTGTGAATGGTCTTGACCTTATCCTGGATTCCTGAGTTCTTTAATGAAATCTGAATTAGGGTGAATGGTGTGTGGTTGACGTTCAAGTAGCTAATGGGCGTTATCACACCTTTCTGATTCCCTCAGGACGTACTTTGTGCTTTGGTACTTGATTGGGAAAAAAATAAATTGTCAGATTGTTCTAGAGTTTATTTCCAAATTGAGTTTAACATCTGGTGTGATTATGTGCAGGAGAGAGGTGCCCATTTGAGGATGGGAGCGCTCGTGGATGCTTTCTAGGCATTTCAACAGCAACCACTCGTTCACATATGTTTCGAGCCGTGAGTGAGCTCTTYCCTCCTGTGGATTTCTCGCTGTATGCCATCTCTAGTGTTAAAAGCTGAGTAGATTTTGTATTATCAAGCTCAGAGCAATGCCTTTGTAGAACAGAACTCAACCTCAAGACATTCACGCTGAATCGCTTCTTCCTGATACTGGCAGGTCATGGAAGGGGTTGCCTTTGCTATGCGTTCTAGCCGCGATGCCCTCGGTGGAGGAGCGTCTCTCAACAGTGGTAGTTACTCTCTACTCTTGAATTTACAATTTYAAATACAAGACGAGACTGCTTTAGAAGGAGACTCACTTCTTTCTCTTCTTTTGATCACTTGCAGGTGCTACCCCTCTGCGCTTAGTTGGTGGTGGAGCCAGATCTCCAGTGTGGCCTGCTATAATTGCAGGGGTGTTTGGCCAGACAGTGGAGGTCCTTGCAGACGCCCAGGTGCTTCATCACACATCAACTCACCTGTTCTAGGAATCAATATTGAAGCTCTTGATGTGCCATTGCTTACCCATAGTAGGGTCCCTTAAAAATAGTTAGTGAACTAAAAGTGCCACACTAAAATCTTGGACAATAGGTGCATATTGATTAAAAGTACATCAATATCTGATCAGTCTCAGAGCAAGACCCCTTGATAACCATTTCAGACGCAATCCGAAGAAAGCATTCTTCGGTGCGATAAAAGCCTGTTTCATTCGCCAACAAGAACATATAAAATTTGACCAGTTTTGTAAAAGGAACTATTCGTCAACAACAGAAGTTGCGATATTTGGTGTCAGTGCGTTAGCTATTGAAACTTCCATCAATGACAAGAACATGTGGTCATGGCAGGAGGTAGGTGTGAAGGGAGCTGCTCTGCTTGCTGGGCACTGGCTTGGTTGGCACTCCTCACTTACACCCAAAGGGGATTGGATTCAGAAGCAGCAAGCATTTGAGCCTTCGCCTGCAGAAATTGAGGTCTACAACAAGCTGTACAACGTGTACACACAAGCGTATGGAGGAGTAAGAAATACTTGCCATGAACTTGCTGCAATTCGTAGCTCCATAAACCTGTAGAACCTGGTGATTGCTCCGGCAGTTTCACGACGAACAGCCGCCCTTCAGCTTCTAGCACGAGAATGTGTTGCTTTTGCCATTCGTCTCTGGACACACACAGCATGTGTGTGAACCAGTCGGCAAATCTTGCTTGAATGGACTCATGTTCCCTCTGATGTCGGTCTCTTGTCAGCCAATATCACACTTCCTCGTCAAATGACTCCCCTGCAATTAGAGAGGCTCATCTGGTTTGGCAATCCTCTCCACTATGCATCGTCGCGGAGATAGTGTTTGCCGTTCAGACGAAACGAGCAAGTCTTCCTCTAAAGCTCCTACTTAATGTTTTGTTAAGTTTACCGTTTAGAGGAAACTAGCAAGATCGCGTTGTCGCTGCGTCATTGTCACGGCTCAATCCTTGAAAACTTCATGCGCTTATTACGACTCCTCAGAGCGCTGACTTGCAGGAGTGATTTCTTCAACTGAAGTATTACAACTCCAACAACCAGACTAGATCTAAATGAAAAGGCTTCATCAGAAGCTACATCTTGCAATAACGTCGATGAGATTTGAATTTCGAGTTCTCTTTGTAATCTCCTCGCATAGACACTGAGAAGCTGCATGCTCAGAGAGTCCTAAATTGAATATACAAACTTTCGTCTCCACAGTTGGAAGTTCCAACTGTGACTGAGGATTTGGTGASCAGATCCAWTRACGCGCCGAGTTCGGTCCGCGCTGCCCGAGGGATTTGCAGTTGCAATGTCACAACATGAAAGCACGATGATATGTAAGTTACATGCGTTGTTCATGGGACCGGTAGCCTTTTTATCGAACTCAARCCATGGCAGCAACCTCTGGTTTCAGGAAAAACAGCCGGCTAACACTACGTTACATGATTACCGCGTGCTAACAACGCGAGCAAAACTAAAAGCTGCGATACGAAGGCTTGCAAAGTACTATTCCATTCGACTTGGAGGTATCTCACTTGTCAACGATAGCAATGCTAAACTTAAGGTCCAGGTGTAGCAGACGATGGGAAACAATCCGCACCAAYGATTTGAATATTTGATTTCCTGGTAAGAGTTTCTTGAACTTGCACGCAGTTCCGATTCATACAGTCAATTTGAGAAGCGTCTACTACCAACTCACAAKCTACTRTGACAGTTTTGWTCAATTGYGACTTRCAAAATTGCGAGGCTTAAWMCCTAACTTCCCAGCGGCGTGCTCTGGTTCCGTGACAAATCRATTTTACTCAATTATGAGCTTGTGATTGGGATCCGGCGACAATCCTACATACTTGTCGAACAATTGTCTCAAGCTTGWAATGTACCGTTGATGAAACTCGTCGATGGTTTCACCTTCCTTCGAAWACAAAGCATCGCCGACGACAAGAAGAAGCTCCCTGCGTTCGGAGCCACACATTATACTGAATTTCAAATATTCCAGAATTCAAGTATTCAACTGGAAGAGAGGATTTGCAAAAATTGAAATGCTAGCAAGGGACGTCGCGCAGTGGAGCTTACTTGYGATAGGGCATGGGTAAGTGAAACATGCCCCGCAAGAAAGGGGCACCAATCTTCACATACTTGTTCACCGAATGCCAGAAATCCAGGACTGCTTTAGGATCGTGCTTGAACATCTGCTCACAAGTCCACAATTCTTAWCGTGAACCTTTGATTGAAACATTAAWTWTCGATCCAACAGAAAAACRATTGAAGGTTTACCTGATTTTCATTGAAGGCGTACACAGGCACTACTCCGGCACCCTCGTCCATGGCTATCTGAAGAAATCCCTTCCTGCAAGCATGCACTRGCGAGTGCTTTAGAGGAGATGGGGCTCCAAGCTTTTTGTTTCTCAAGAACAAACGATTATTGTCAGCGAGGTAAAGCCTTGAGCAATGAACCTTTTCCTGAGGTACAAGAAATCGGCATGGTCTTGTGTGCCCAAGCACACTTCCTTCACGCCGCCCACGGCGATGGTCACCTGCACGTGCACAATCAAGTAGAGCTAAGCGTTCTATGACAAGTATCTTCCACAACAATCGAATCTCTAAGCTTCAGGAGGAAATCAATCGAGGCAGCTTACATGGTCCTTGTTCCGCAACTTTTCCACGATGTCCTTCTTGCTAGCAGGCATGATTCCAATAATGTAGAACCAGTTCCTCGCAATTGGCACACTGAAGAATCCTCCCGCAGCCGTTTGAAACAAATCCCCTGCGCGCACTCCCCTAAAGACTCAGGAAACCGAGAATTCTATCAACCTAGAAATTTCATCAGACCTCCGGCTCTACTTCCAAAATTCATCCCTGAAGGAGCTGTCCAACGATTCAAATTTTCATGGATCATATTTTGAATGGTATAATTCAGATATARGCAAATTAWTTTTTTGTCACCASCATCAACAAAGAGCATTGCAAGWAATAGTCCAAAAACTAATCAAAATCCGACAAAAGAAAGCCCCCTTTTGACCAACTCAATGCTGCTAATAAAAAGCACGAGACTCAGTTTCGACTTCTCGAAGAAGAMCCTCAATTTGTACCATGATTGAGCTTGAGAGGTGCTCTCCAAATCTCATGCAACTGCGAGAACATGGCGTAGGCATAAAACATACGCCCATGGGGATGAAAGGCAAAGATGTAGGCCTTGTCTTGCGGCAGCGCCTCCTTGGGAACAATAATATACTTGGCAGACGGCAGATACACAGCCAGAGCCTCATACAAAACCCTCACCCTCCTCCGCACCGACTTGGAGTAATAAAGCGGCACGAAAACAAGCAAGACCAGGACGCCGAAGTAAGCTGTCAATCCGAGGAATGGCGATTCTCGCTGCAAGTAATAAGCCAAGTAGCAGAGGACAAAATGTGGGACCCAAAACAATCTCACCGTTGGGATTATTGTGTTTCAATCCCATCTTAGAGCTATTAACCATTTAGTTTTTTTTTTCCAATCTTGGACTTACTTCTGTTTAACAATTTTTTAATGATTGAAAATCAAGTGAGTTTTTCTTGAATTTTTTTCCCCTTGTCCTCAACTTGAATCTTCAACACATAAAATTTTAATTTCAAGCTCAATAGAGCAAAAACATTTGATTAGGAAGCTCCAAAGCCTAAAAATCTACTCTTAGAATGTATAAAAAAAGCTTGTTCTTTTCACTTTAAACGAAGATATCTTACAATCTATGCAGTCAAAGTTTGTGAAAATTTTCATACACATTTACATACTAGTCTACTGCAAGATCCTATGATTAGATATGCAAAAAAATTGAAAAGTTTGAAAGCTGTGCACCTTGCAATAGAAATGGCAGTTTTGAATGAATTTTGAGAGAAAAAAGGCCTTGGGACTTTGGGGGTTAAAGGTGGAATCAACACATGAGATTCTTTTTTAAGAGATAAACAATTGAAAATCATGAATATTTGGAGAAAAAATTGATAATTTCAAGAATATGTATGAATATACTATCAATGATGTTGTGAAATTCAAATACATGGTGTATCCCAAACCATTCCTTGCATTCATGTATGCAAGTTGTACATTTGTGGKTCCTATATCTACATTTTCAAGATTGGTTTAAGGTACACAATTATGAATGGTGCCTCTACCTTCATGTAGTTGTGCATAATGTGATATGTTTCTATAACCTTCTCTTAAAAATTATTGCTTAAATTGTATTGCATAGACTATTCCTCGAAGCCCAGGGTTGATTTTGGACAAATCTATTTTCATCACTTTCAAAAATTTATAGTGTTACTTATACAATGTCCAAAAAATGCAAGCAAATAAAATGTAGAATTTGTTTTTTAGATCCAACAAAAATTCAAGATAGTTTGATAATAGGAACCATGTTCACATGATTACTTGGTGCATAAACCCTATTAGGYAAGACAATCCCAACTAACTACTTGAATTGAATATTGAAACAATATTAAGTTGGTATATGTAAAATTCAATTTGATTTTAATATTGATTCTATAATTTACATTATGCAACAATGAGTCAAGGGTATATGTGGAAGTTATTAAGACTTGCACTTAAACACTTCAATGGCTATAGGACTTGGGATGTTAATATTACAGTTGTGACAAAATTGTCATCCCTCTCCAAAACTTGTTGTACGAGTCTGAGGTTTTCCCTTACTCGGTATCATTCATCAGTGCTACTAGACTAGGAAAGATAGGAGCAGAAAGTGGCCAACAAAAGGTTGGCCCCTCGGAACGTGTGCTGGTATTACAGTACAGTCAATACAAATACAGAAGCTCCTGAACTRATCTCTTAMMCTCCAAAAGGAAAAAGAGACGACACACTAATAGACTGAGCTTAAACAAGCGCAAAGTGTGTTACCAGCTTTCTTGTCCATCAATTCTATCGAAAACGTACAAACTTGGAAAGAAACTACAAGTAGTTCATAACATAATACGCCAGACCTAGTGTACCCATTTGCTTTCCGCAAATTCAGGCTACTGTTGCAGGSCAATGCACCTTGTCAGTGGCTCATATTCTTACCAATCAGACTATCTGAAGAGGGGTGATAACCGCGGCTTGAATTCACTTCAATTCCCCGAGAAGGGATCCCATGATTTCACGAGTTCACAATGTCATGTTTGTAATTAGTTTACAGATGGCTGAGATGCACAGCGTCATCTTTCTTGGTTGATTCCACACCCAGTTCCAKTTCCGTTGGAGGCACTGGATTCTGCAGAACAAAGAGGAAAAAGCGTCCTTCAGAATATCGAAATTTTTGAGAGTTGCAGTAAGATTTCCATACCCTCAACACTCTAAAACTGCAACGTTCGCAGATTGTCACTAAATATGACTTCCTTTTCGCATAATATTCTGTAAGAGTGGGCATGTAACACCCATGATGCCCATGATGCCCTTCTCCTAAACTTTAACTTCTACATAAAGATACAAGATGACGTTTGCGGGATGCAAAGGATAGATGCGCATGGTTATATTTGACAGACGTAGAACCAGTAAGGATAGTAATGAGTCAGTGTAGTATCTCAACATGAGCCAATGGAAAGGGTGTAGTACTTCCAACGCCTAAAGAAAGTTATGCAGCGTTTACCTTGGTTGGCAATGTGCCATGCTTTCTAGCGTGACGACGAGCCCAAGTGTCCACAACCACACAAGCACAAGCATCGCCCCAAATATTAGTCGCAGTTCGAAACATGCCCAGCAGCCAATCCACTGAGTAYAACACTGCTACATCAGGGATATATTCTTGTAGAGAAAGTGCCTGCAATGACAAATCAAAATATCCAAAAAATATAAGAAAATGAAATAGAACTTTGCAAATTCCACAATCCAGCACACTCAAACCTCTTGAATGTAACTACAGTACCTCAAAAAACGACATTTTCAGTTGCTCATTCAAAGGGTCATGTCATGGTCAATATGTTCAAATTCTCAAATGACACAGCAACAAATCAGACATAGATTTTTGAATTTGAAGTGAAGAATTGCAATMAAAAGAGTTGTTGATGAAATTGACCTGCAGCACGGTTATCATAGACACTAGAGCAGAGTTGGGAATAGAGGCTGATCCAATGGCAGCCAATGTTGCAGTCAAGCACACTACGATGACGTTTCCAACTGAAAGGGATAACCCRTGTGCCTGCCATGCCAACAAACCCGTGTTTTCCTCAGTAAAAGATACTCTGACAAACAGTTGGTATAAACAATATGGTCAAATGTGAACCTAAGTATATTGTGATTCGTGGGTGTCAGATATCTCTCAATTAATTTAACTGACTGAGATTTCCTTCAAAGGAAGCAGCCAATGAAACATCAAAGTGATTGCTG
Source organism: Pleurozium schreberi (assembly GCA_006891605.1). Taxonomy (NCBI): domain Eukaryota; kingdom Viridiplantae; phylum Streptophyta; class Bryopsida; order Hypnales; family Hylocomiaceae; genus Pleurozium; species Pleurozium schreberi. The sequence continues at coordinate 132,260 of VACF01002297.1, forward strand.
AACACAGAAGGAACTTCGACACATGGAATGGAAAAGAGTTTGAAAATAAAAAGGGGGTTCTATGTATCTTTCTTCAACAACTGGTTTCAGGATAAATTCAACAAAATAAAGTTGGAATATTCTTCAATGATTCCAAAATCCAGCTACTTCACCGTGGGTAGCACAGACTGCTTTATTTTTCGAATACTCCTTGTCAATGGAGTTCAAACATTTCAGGGAAGTTCGACGCTCACTATCGATGCATCACAAACTGTAATGACCGTTTTTTTTTATCGACTGAGGAGTAGAGAATCTGCAGCTCAATCTCTTGAGCTGACGGAGAGCAGGAGCTGCCAAT